>OY804575.1:33563443-33729443 GCA_963680875.1 Bathymodiolus brooksi
TAAGACTAGAGATTGTTAGTATATAAAGTAATACACAGCCATTAAGACTAGAGATTGTTAGTATATATAGTAATACACAGCCATTAAGACTAGAGATTGTTAGTATATAAAGTAATACACAGCCATTAAGACTAGAGATTGTTAGTATATATAGCAATACACAGCCATTAAGACTAGAGATTGTTAGTATATAAAGTAATACACAGCCATTAAGACTAGAGATTGTTAGTATATATAGTAATACAGAGCCATTAAGACTAGAGATTGTCAGTATATAAAGTAATACAGAGCCATTAAGACTAGAGATTGTTAGTATATAAAGTAATACACAGCCATTAAGACTAGAGATTGTTAGTATATATAGTAATACACAGCCATTAAGACTAGAGATTGTTAGTATATATAGTAATACACAGCCCATTACGACTAGAGATTGTTAGTATATATAGCAATACACAGCCATTAAGACTAGAGATTGTTAGTATATATAGTAATACACAGCCATTAAGACTAGAGATTGTTAGTATATAAAGTAATACACAGCCATTAAGACTAGAGATTGTTAGTATATAAAGTAATACACAGCCATTAAGACTAGAGATTGTTAGTATATATAGCAATGCACAGCCATTAAGACTAGAGATTGTTAGTATATATAGTAATACACAGCCATTAAGACTAGAGATTGTTAGTATATAAAGTAATACACAGCCATTAAGACTAGAGATTGTTAGTATATAAAGTAATACACAGCCATTAAGACTAGAGATTGTTAGTATATATAGTAATACACAGCCATTAAGACTAGAGATTGTTAGTATATAAAGTAATACACAGCCATTAAGACTAGAGATTGTTAGTATATATAGCAATACACAGCCATTAAGACTAGAGATTGTTAGTATATATAGTAATACACAGCCATTAAGACTAGAGATTATTAGTATATAAAGTAATACACAGCCATTAAGACTAGAGATTGTTAGTATATAAAGTAATACACAGCCATTAAGACTAGAGATTGTTAGTATATAAAGTAATACACAGCCATTAAGACTAGAGATTGTTAGTATATAAAGTAATACACAGCCATTAAGACTAGAGATTGTTAGTATATAAAGTAATACACAGCCATTAAGACTAGAGATTGTTAGTATATAAAGTAATACACAGCCATTAAGACTAGAGATTGTTAGTATATAAAGTAATACACAGCCATTAAGACTAGAGATTGTTAGTATATAAAGTAATACACAGCCATTAAGACTAGAGATTGTATAAAGTAATACACAGCCATTAAGACTAGAGATTGTTAGTATATAAAGTAATACACAGCCATTAAGACTAGAGATTGTTAGTATATAAAGTAATACACAGCCATTAAGACTAGAGATTGTTAGTATATAAAGTAATACACAGCCATTAAGACTAGAGATTGTTAGTATATATAGTAATACACAGCCATTAAGACTAGAGATTGTTAGTATATAAAGTAATACACAGCCATTAAGACTAGAGATTGTTAGTATATAGTAATACACAGCCATTAAGACTAGAGATTGTTAGTATATAAAGTAATACACAGCCATTAAGACTAGAGATTGTTAGTATATATAGTAATACACAGCCATTAAGACTAGAGATTGTTAGTATATAAGTATTACCATTAAGACTAGAGATTGTTAGTATATATAGTAATACACAGCCATTAAGACTAGAGATTGTTAGTATATAAAGTAATACACAGCCATTAAGACTAGAGATTGTTAGTATATAAAGTAATACACAGCCATTAAGACTAGAGATTGTTAGTATATAAAGTAATACACAGCCATTAAGACTAGAGATTGTTAGTATATAAAGTAATACACAGCCATTAAGACTAGAGATTGTTAGTATATAAAGTAATACACAGCCATTAAGACTAGAGATTGTTAGTATATAAAGATAGAGATATCAGTACATTAAGACTAACAGCCATAAGAGATTGTTAGTATATAAAGTAATACACAGCCATTAAGACTAGAGATTGTTAGTATATAAAGTAATACACAGCCATTAAGACTAGAGATTGTTAGTATATAAAGTAATACACAGCCATTAAGACTAGAGATTGTTAGTATATAAAGTAATACACAGCCATTAAGACTAGAGATTGTTAGTATATAAAGTAATACACAGCCATTAAGACTAGAGATTGTTAGTATATATAGCAATACACAGCCATTAAGACTAGAGATTGTTAGTATATAAAGTAATACACAGCCATTAAGACTAGAGATTGTTAGTATATATAGTAATACACAGCCATTAAGACTAGAGATTGTTAGTATATAAAGTAATACACAGCCATTAAGACTAGAGATTGTTAGTATATATAGTAATACACAGCCATTAAGACTAGAGATTGTTAGTATATAAAGTAATACACAGCCATTAAGACTAGAGATTGTTAGTATATATAGCAATACACAGCCATTAAGACTAGAGATTGTTAGTATATATAGTAATACACAGCCATTAAGACTAGAGATTATTAGTATATAAAGTAATACACAGCCATGAAGACTAGAGATTGTTAGTATATAAAGTAATACACAGCCATTAAGACTAGAGATTGTTAGTATATATAATAATACACAGCCATTAAAGACTAGAGATTATTAGTATATATAGTAATACACAGCCATTAAGACTAGAGATTGTTAGTATATATAGCAATACACAGCCATTAAGACTAGAGATTGTTAGTATATATAGTAATACACAGCCATTAAGACTAGAGATTGTTAGTATATAAAGTAATACACAGTCATTAAGACTAGAGATTGTTAGTATATAAAGTAATACACAGCCATTAAGACTAGAGATTGTTAGTATATAAAGTAATACACAGCCATTAAGACTAGAGATTGTTAGTATATAAAGTAATACACAGCCATTAAGACTAGAGATTGTTAGTATATAAAGTAATACACAGCCATTAAGACTAGAGATTGTTAGTATATAAAGTAATACACAGCCATTAAGACTAGAGATTGTTAGTATATATAGTAATACACAGCCATTAAGACTAGAGATTGTTAGTATATAAAGTAATACACAGCCAATAAGACTAGAGATTGTTAGTATATAAAGTAATACACAGCCATTAAGACTAGAGATTGTTAGTATATAAAGTAATACACAGCCATTAAGACTAGAGATTGTTAGTATATAAAGTAATACACAGCCATTAAGAGTAGAGATTGTTAGTATATAAAGTAATACACAGCCATTAAGACTAGAGATTGTTAGTATATAAAGTAATACACAGCCATTAAGACTAGAGATTGTTAGTATATAAAGTAATACACAGCCATTAAGACTAGAGATTGTTAGTATATATAGCAATACACAGCCATTAAGACTAGAGATTGTTAGTATATATAGTAATACACAGCCATTAAGACTAGAGATTGTTTGTATATAAAGTAATACACAGCCATTAAGACTAGAGATTGTTAGTATATATAGTAATACACAGCCATTAAGACTAGAGATTGTTAGTATATAAAGTAATACACAGCCATTAAGACTAGAGATTGTTAGTATATATAGTAATACACAGCCATTAAAGACTAGAGATTGTTAGTATATATAGTAATACACAGCCATTAAGACTAGAGATTGTTTGTATATAAAGTAATACACAGCCATTAAGACTAGAGATTGTTAGCATATATAGTAATACACAGCCATTAAGACTAGAGATTGTTAGTATATATAGTAATACACAGCCATTAAGACTAGAGATTGTTAGTATATATAGCAATACACAGCCATTAAGACTAGAGATTGTTAGTATATATAGTAATACACAGCCATTAAGACTAGAGATTGTTAGTATATATAGTAATACACAGCCATTAAAGACTAGAGATTGTTAGTATATATAGCAATACACAGCCATTAAGACTAGAGATTGTTAGTATATATAGTATACACAGCCATTAAGACTAGAGATTGTTAGTATATATAGTAATACACAGCCATTAAGACTAGAGATTGTTAGTATATATAGCAATACACAGCCATTAAGACTAGAGATTGTTAGTATATATAGTAATACACAGCCATTAAGACTAGAGATTGTTAGTATATATAGTAATACACAGCCATTAAAGACTAGAGATTGTTAGTATATATAGCAATACACAGCCATTAAGACTAGAGATTGTTAGTATATATAGTAATACACAGCCATTAAGACTAGAGATTGTTAGTATATAAAGTAATACACAGCCATTAAGACTAGAGATTGTTAGTATATAAAGTAATACACAGCCATTAAGACTAGAGATTGTTAGTATATAAAGTAATACACAGCCATTAAGACTAGATATTGTTAGTATATATAGTAACACACAGCCATTAAGACTAGAGATTGTTAGTATATAAAGTAATACACAGCCATTAAGACTAGAGATTGTTAGTATATATAGCAATACACAGCCATTAAGACTAGAGATTGTTAGTATATATAGTAATACACAGCCATTAAGACTAGAGATTGTTAGTATATAAAGTAATACACAGCCATTAAGACTAGAGATTGTTAGTATATAAAGTAATACACAGCCATTAAGACTAGAGATTGTTAGTATATATAGTAATACACAGCCATTAAAGACAAGAGATTATTAGTATATATAGTAATACACAGCCATTAAGACTAGAGATTGTTAGTATATATAGTAATACACAGCCATTAAGACTAGAGATTGTTAGTATATATAGTAATACACAGCCATTAAGACTAGAGATTGTTAGTATATAAAGTAATACACAGCCATTAAGACTAGAGATTGTTAGTATATATAGTAATACACAGCCATTAAAGACTAGAGATTGTTAGTATATATAGTAATACACAGCCATTAAGACTAGAGATTGTTTGTATATAAAGTAATACACAGCCATTAAGACTAGAGATTGTTAGTATATATTGTAATACACAGCCATTAAAGACTAGAGATTGTTAGTATATATAGTAATACACAGCCATTAAGACTAGAGATTGTTAGTATATATAGCAATACACAGCCATTAAGACTAGAGATTGTTAGTATATATAGTAATACACAGCCATTAAGACTAGAGATTGTTAGTATATATAGTAATACACAGCCATTAAAGACTAGAGATTGTTAGTATATATAGCAATACACAGCCATTAAGACTAGAGATTGTTAGTATGTATAGTAATACACAGCCATTAAGACTAGAGATTGTTAGTATATATAGTAATACACAGCCATTAAGACTAGAGATTGTTAGTATATATAGCAATACACAGCCATTAAGACTAGAGATTGTTAGTATATATAGTAATACACAGCCATTAAGACTAGAGATTGTTAGTATATATAGTAATACACAGCCATTAAAGACTAGAGATTGTTAGTATATATAGCAATACACAGCCATTAAGACTAGAGATTGTTAGTATATATAGTAATACACAGCCATTAAGACTAGAGATTTTTAGTATATATAGCAATACACAGCCATTAAGACTAGAGATTGTTAGTATATATAGTAATACACAGCCATTAAGACTAGAGATTGTTAGTATATATAGTAATACACAGCCATTAAAGACTAGAGATTGTTAGTATATATAGCAATACACAGCCATTAAGACTAGAGATTGTTAGTATATATAGTAATACACAGCCATTAAGACTAGAGATTGTTAGTATATATAGCAATACACAGCCATTAAGACTAGAGATTGTTAGTATATATAGCAATACACAGCCATTAAGACTAGAAATTGTTAGTATATATAGTAATACACAGCCATTAAGACTAGAGATTGTTAGTATATATAGTAATACACAGCCATTAAGACTAGAGATTGTTAGTATATATAGTAATACACAGCCATTAAGACTAGAGATTGTTAGTATATATAGCAATACACAGCCATTAAGACTAGAGATTGTTAGTATATATAGTAATACACAGCCATTAAGACTAGAGATTGTTAGTATATATAGTAATACACAGCCATTAAGACTAGAGATTGTTAGTATATAAAGTAATACACAGCCATTAAGACTAGAGATTGTTAGTATATATAGCAATACACAGCCATTAAGACTAGAGATTGTTAGTATATATAGTAATACACAGCCATTAAGACTAGAGATTGTTAGTATATATATTAATACACAGCCATTAAGACTAGAGATTGTTAGTATATATAGTAATACACAGCCATTAAGACTAGAGATTGTTAGTATATAAAGTAATACACAGCCATTAAGACTAGAGATTGTTAGTATATATAGTAATACACAGCCATTAAGACTAGAGATTGTTAGTATATATAGTAATACACAGCCATTAAGACTAGAGATTGTTAGTATAAATAGCAATACACAGCCATTAAGACTAGAGATTGTTAGTATATATAGTAATACACAGCCATTAAGACTAGAGATTGTTAGTATATATAGTAATACACAGCCATTAAAGACTAGAGATTGTTAGTATATATAGCAATACACAGCCATTAAGACTAGAGATTGTTAGTATATATAGTAATACACAGCCATTAAGATGAGAGATTGTTAGTATATATAGTAATACACAGCCATTAAGACTAGAGATTGTTAGTATATATATAGTAATACACAGCCATTAAGACTAGAGATTGTTAGTATATATAGTAATACAGAGCCATTAAGTCTAGAGATTGTTAGTATATATAGTAATACACAGCCATTAAGACTAGAGATTGTTAGTATATATAGTAATACACAGCCATTAAGTCTAGAGATTGTTAGTATATATAGTAATACACAGCCATTAAAGACTAGAGATTGTTAGTATATATAGTAAAACACAGCCATTAAAGACTAGAGATTGTTAGTATATATAGTAATACACAGCCATTAAGTCTAGAGATTGTTAGTATATATAGTAATACACAGCCATTAAGACTAGAGATTGTTAGTATATATAGTAATTCACAGCCATTAAGACTAGAGATTGTTAGTATATATAGTAATACACAGCCATTAAGACTAGAGATTGTTAGTATATATAGCAATACACAGCCATTAAGACTAGAGATTGTTAGTATATAAAGTAATACACAGCCATTAAGACTAGAGATTGTTAGTATATATAGCAATACACAGCCATTAAGACTAGAGATTGTTAGTATATAAAGTAATACACAGCCATTAAGGCTAGAGATTGTTAGTATATATAGTAATACACAGCCATTAAGACTAGAGATTGTAAGTATATATAGCAATACACAGCCATTAAGACTAGAGATTGTTAGTATATATAGTAATACACAGCCATTAAGACTAGAGATTGTTAGTATATATAGTAATACACAGTCATTAAGACTAGAGATTGTTAGTATATATAGCAATACACAGCCATTAAGACTAGAGATTGTTAGTATATATAGTAATACACAGCCATTAAGGCTAGAGATTGTTAGTATATATAGTAATACAGAGCCATTAAGACTAGAGATTGTTAGTATATATAGTAATACACAGCCATTAAGACTAGTAATTAGATTGTTAGTATATAAAGTAATACACAGCCATTAAAGACTAGAGATTGTTAGTATATAAAGTAATACACAGCCATTAAGACTAGAGATTGTTAGTATATAAAGTAATACACAGCCATTAAAGACTAGAGATTGTTAGTATATATAGTAATACACAGCCATTAATACTAGAGATTGTTAGTATATATAGTAATACACAGCCATTAAGACTAGAGATTGTTAGTATATATAGTAATACACAGCCATTAAGACTAGAGATTGTTAGTATATATAGCAATACACAGCCATTAAAGACTAGAGATTGTTAGTATATATAGTAATACACAGCCATTAAGACTAGAGATTGTTAGTATATATAGCAATACACAGCCATTATAGACTAGAGATTGTTAGTATATATAGTAATACACAGCCATTAAGACTAGAGATTGTTAGTATATATAGTAATACACAACCATTAAGACTAGAGATTGTTAGTATATATAGTAATACACAGCCATTAAAGACTAGAGATTGTTAGTATATATAGTAATTCACAGCCATTAAAGACTAGAGATTGTTAGTATATATAGTAATACACAGCCATTAAGACTAGAGATTGTTAGTATATATAGTAATACACAGCCATTAAGACTAGAGATTGTTAGTATATATAGTAATACACAGCCATTAAGACTAGAGATTGTTAGTATATAAAGTAATACACAGCCATTAAGACTAGAGATTGTTAGTATATATAGCAATACACAGCCATTAAAGACTAGAGATTGTTAGTATATATAGTAATACACAGCCATTAAGACTAGAGATTGTTAGTATATATAGTAATACACAGCCATTAAGACTAGAGATTGTTAGTATATATAGTAATACACAGCCATTAAGACTAGAGATTGTTAGTATATATAGTAATACACAGCCATTAAGACTAGAGATTGTTAGTATATATAGTAATAGACAGCCATTAAGACTAGAGATTGTTAGTATATATAGTAATACACAGCCATTAAGACTAGAGATTGTTAGTATATATAGTAATTCACAGCCATTAAGACTAGAGATTGTTAGTATATATAGTAATACACAGCCAGTAAGACTAGAGATTGTTAGTATATATAGCAATACACAGCCATTATAGACTAGAGATTGTTAGTATATATAGTAATACACAGCCATTAAGACTAGAGATTGTTAGTATATATAGTAATACACAACCATTAAGACTAGAGATTGTTAGTATATATAGTAATACAAAGCCATTAAAGACTAGAGATTGTTAGTATATATAGTAATTCACAGCCATTAAAGACTAGAGATTGTTAGTATATATAGTAATACACAGCCATTAAGACTAGAGATTGTTAGTATATATAGTAATACACAGCCATTAAGACTAGAGATTGTTAGTATATATAGTAATACACAGCCATTAAGACTAGAGATTGTTAGTATATAACGTAATACACAGCCATTAAGACTAGAGATTGTTAGTATATATAGCAATACACAGCCATTAAAGACTAGAGATTGTTAGTATATATAGTAATACACAGTCATTAAGACTAGAGATTGTTAGTATATATAGTAATACACAGCCATTAAGACTAGAGATTGTTAGTATATATAGTAATACACAGCCATTAAGACTAGAGATTGTTAGTATATATAGTAATACACAGCCATTAAGACTAGAGATTGTTAGTATATATAGTAATACACAGCCATTAAGACTAGAGATTGTTAGTATATATAGTAATACACAGCCATTAAGACTAGTGATTGTTAGTATATATAGTAATTCACAGCCATTAAGACTAGAGATTGTTAGTATATATAGTAATACACAGCCAGTAAGTCTAGAGATTGTTAGTATATATAGTAATACACAGCCATTAAAGACTAGAGATTGTTAGTATATAAAGTAATACACAGCCATTAAGACTAGAGATTGTTAGTATATATAGTAATTCACAGCCATTAAGACTAGAGATTGTTAGTATATATAGTAATACACAGCCAGTAAGTCTAGAGATTGTTAGTATATATAGTAATATACAGCCATTAAAGACTAGAGATTGTTAGTATATAAAGTAATACACAGCCATTAAGACTAGAGATTGTTAGTATATATAGTAATACACAGCCATTAAGACTAGAGATTGTTAGTATATATAGTAATACACAGCCATTAAGACTAGAGATTGTTAGTATATATAGTAATACACAGCCATTAAGACTAGAGATTGTTAGTATATATAGTAATACACAGCCATTAAGACTAGAGATTGTTAGTATATATAGTAATTCACAGCCATTAAGACTAGAGATTGTTAGTATATATAGTAATACACAGCCAGTAAGTCTAGAGATTGTTAGTATATATAGTAATACACAGCCATTAAAGACTAGAGATTGTTAGTATATATAGCAATACACAGCCATTAAAGACTAGAGATTGTTAGTATATATAGTAATACACAGCCATTAAAGACTAGAGATTGTTAGTATATATAGCAATACACAGCCATTAAAGACTAGAGATTGTTAGTATATACAGTAATACACAGCCATTAAGACTAGAGATTGTTAGTATATATAGTAATACACAGCCATTAAGACTAGAGATTGTTAGTATATATAGTAATACACAGCCATTAAGACTAGAGATTGTTAGTATATATAGTAATACACAGCCATTAAGACTAGAGATTGTTAGTATATATAGTAATACACAGCCATTAAGACTAGTAATTAGATTGTTAGTATATATAGTAATACACAGCCATTAAAGACTAGAGATTGTTAGTATATATAGTAATACACAGCCATTAAAGACTAGAGATTGTTAGTATATATAGTAATACACAGCCATTAAGACTAGAGATTGTTAGTATATATAGTAATACACAGCCATTAAGACTAGAGATTGTTAGTATATATAGTAATACACAGCCATTAAGACTAGTAATTAGATTGTTAGTATATATAGTAATACACAGCCATTAAAGACTAGAGATTGTTAGTATATATAGTAATACACAGCCATTAAGACTAGAGATTGTTAGTATATATAGCAATACACAGCCATTAAGACTAGAGATTGTTAGTATATATAGTAATACAGAGCCATTAAGACTAGAGATTGTTAGTATATATAGTAATACACAGCCATTAAGACTAGAGATTGTTAGTATATATAGTAATACACAGCCATTAAGAATAGAGATTGTTAGTATATATAGTAATACACAGCCATTAAGACTAGAGATTGTTAGTATATATAGTAATACACAGCCATTAAAGACTAGAGATTGTTAGTATATATAGTAATACACAGCCATTAAGACTAGAGATTGTTAGTATATATAGTA
Source organism: Bathymodiolus brooksi (assembly GCA_963680875.1). Classification (NCBI taxonomy): domain Eukaryota; kingdom Metazoa; phylum Mollusca; class Bivalvia; order Mytilida; family Modiolidae; genus Bathymodiolus; species Bathymodiolus brooksi. The sequence goes on from OY804575.1 coordinate 33,574,403, forward strand.
ATACACAGCCATTAAGACTAGAGATTGTTAGTATATATAGTAATACACAGCCATTAAAGACTAGAGATTGTTAGTATATATAGTAATACACAGCCATTAAGACTAGAGATTGTTAGTATATAAAGTAATACACAGCCATTAAGTCTAGAGATTGTTAGTATATATAGTAATACACAGCCATTAAGTCTAGAGATTGTTAGTATATATAGTAATACACAGCCATTAATACTAGAGATTGTTAGTATATATAGTAATACACAGCCATTAAGACTAGAGATTGTTAGTATATATAGTAATACACAGCCATTAAAGACTAGAGATTGTTAGTATATATAGCAATACACAGCCATTAAGACTAGAGATTGTTAGTATATATAGTAATACACAGCCATTAAGACTAGAGATTGTTAGTATATATAGTAATACACAGCCATTAAGACTAGAGATTGTTAGTATATATAGTAATACACAGCCATTAAGACTAGAGATTGTTAGTATATATAGTAATACACAGCCATTAAGACTAGAGATTGTTAGTATATATAGTAATACATAGCCATTAAGACTAGAGATTGTTAGTAATTAGTTTATTAACTTTACTTGGATAAAAATCTTTTGATTTGCAGATGCAGAGTGTTTTTCTTCCTATCTCTCAAAGGAACATGTCAGTATTGTTAATAAACATTTTACTTATTACATATTTAATATTCTTATTCTATAAATACAATGTTCAGTCATATGAATATGATAGTCCCAGTTTGTGGTAATTACAATCCAATACTTTCGTCATTCATGACTAGTTACCGTGTTGATAACAACAGGAACCGCCCACCCTTCCGGAGCACCTGTGTCTGCCCTCTGTTTTAGTGAGGTTCGTGTTGCTCAATCTGTAGTTTTCTGTGCAGTGTTTTGTAGGTTATTGTTTGTCCTTTTTCATTTGGGTCAGTAACTGTGTATTATATTCCCTTCTTCGATTTACGGTTTCTGATTACCCCTTTGGTATATTCAAACTTTTCTTAACGTTTCAAAAATAAGTACCGATACTATTTGGCGCTGTCTTGAATTGAAATAGAGCAAAATCTATCCATTCTTTCAAGACTCTATTAAATCATTTTGTGTCATATATAATATATTTAGTTTTGAATATGTTCCGCTTAAAAAGGAATTGTCCCGAGCATTGTGTAAGAAGTTATCAACATCCTGAAAAACAATTTTCTGTAGATGATAAATGTCAAACTGTATTTTATTAATTGAGAAAAAGGTCATCATTTAGAATTATGACATTACAGTATCAGCGGTTAACAGGTAATTCATTCCTTCCATTGTATCATATGGTATGGTACATCCGTTAATATTTTTATGCTCTAAAGTATTTGCGATATAATTTACCTAGTTTTTAATTTACCTTGAACGAAAACATACGTTAACATAAAATAAGAAGGTTTTTAGTCTAGTTCGTGCTGCTCAATCTTTCGTTTTCTGTGTAGTGTTTTATAAGATCATCATTGCTTGTCCTTTTTGATTTGGCCATTGCATTGTCTGCCCTTTTTCCATTCACGGCTTCTATTACCACTTTGGTATCTTAAATTCGTTTTCTATCGTCCCATTATTTCTTCAATTCATAATATACTGATCGTATCACTTTCTTTTGAATTTTATGAAGTCTTTCTAGGGAATCTTGACTTTAGCTTCAAGAACTGAATTAGGTAAACCTATAAAATATATTTAGAAAATAGTTAAAACTTTAACATTATTTCTGAGAGGTATGGCTGATTGAGACTAAAAGAAACAGAAATAATACTTTGTAAATTGGATTGCCCCTTTTTCCCTTTTGCCCCGGTTTTCTATAACGCTTATTATGGCTGTGGTTGAATATATATTATAATCAATCTTGGGATATAATTGTCAAACCTGATGACTCTGAAAGTGTTAAAAATAACAACGTAGATATCAAATTCAGTGCGCTCAATGTCTTTCTCGAATAACCTTCATCAGGTACGCTCAAAATCAAAAGATTGGAAAGCCAAATAATTAATAAGTTTTAGCGATTGGAAATTGTGCAAGATTCTGCAGATTCATACTGTACTTAATAAATTGCTACAACTAAAGACAAGAATGAATCATGATATTAACTCAGTTATACTATAAGTATTACTACGGTGTACGTGATTATAAAGTGATAAAATAAGTACACGGTAAATCCTATTACAGCTGAAGTTGTAGGTATTCTTAAAGAAATGGATTTTAAGAAATAAATAAAATAATTAACAGAACTTAGAGATAATTAATGGAGAACCGTCTTATGTTTTAGCTTCAAATATAATAAAAGTTGCCTGATGTTTATGGAATCTTGTATCAATAAAATAGATAAAGTTGAATATATGTGTCAATTTGTCCTTTCCAAGAGGTATTAGGAATTTCTATTACAGATGTGCTAAAAAGATTTCTGCCTCTGATTTATTGATATACGATTTAGTCTACTGATCTGCAACATTCCATAAGTACTCTTTAGGTATTGCCCTAATTACATCAAGTTATTAAGTCCTGCTCAAATTAATATGTAGATCAAGAATTGAGCATAACTCTAAATATATGCACGTATAAAGTACTACATTTTGGAACATTCTTAAAAGACTAAGAGCTAAATGGTAATGGAATGTCAAAGTCGGCGATCGTAAGGATGGGTTAGCGTAATTGGTTTTGTTAACACAATCCACAACAATATTTCAGTTTTCTGGTCAGATAATGGTGGTCACTGACGAACCTTATCACCTCGACTTGAATGGCATTCGAATTCGTAATCATAGCGATGACTGGTACTGATTGTATAGGTAGGTGTAATTAAAAGTAATATACGATCGCGGTCACGACGGCTAATATAGAATAGAATCAAGAGCCAGGTGAACGTTTGACATCATTATTACTATTTGTTAAATCTTAGTTTAGGACTTCGTTACAGATGATATAATAAAATGAAAAACAAAATAGATCACACCGTCAAAATAGATCACACCGTCAAAATAGATCACACCGTTAAAATAGATCACACCGTCAAATCTGTTCTGTTAGAGCAGGAAAATCGTAGAAAAAGAGACGAAATCCACATCCATAATACACATGTACATGACTGTTGAACTCTTCGTGTTGTTTTTACAGACATTTAAAGAAAAGTGTCAAGGTTAAGTTAGTTTTATGGGACCAACCCATCCTTTTAAATGAAACGATGCGGTCATCCACGTTTTTTCTATATGCGAGTAAAATGCTGAGCCTCACATATATCGTGTGGCCATTGTTCTGGTTGAGAAGGCTGAACAATCTATTCCAGAGTTATCGTTCCTTTCTTTCACATGGGCAACGAACGATAACTCTGGTAGAGATTGAATGCTGAGTCCTCATCTTGATCTTTATGCATAATATATTTAAACCAGAATTTCAAAAAATATATATAGGCCTAGCTGTTGCTCTCTCTCTCTATGTATCATGCTAAACATTTAATTTTCTATTCTATTTGCAGGCATTCCATTGGACACGGTTTTGGAAGTTTTTGGAGAATATTTTGTGCAATATTGTTTTCGACATGGCTATGATCAACTATTAAGAACACTTGGAAAGGATTTTATATCGTTTATTCAAAATTTAGATGCATTGCACGCTAATTTACAACGCACATACACGAAACTGCGACCACCGTCGTTCAGGTGTGTATTTTTGTTATTAAAATCAAATATTCGTCTCACACACTCATACATATGAGTCTGTTACGACGATAAATGTAAGAAGAGTTTGAAGATACCAAAGGGGTAATCAGAATCCGTAAATCGAAGAAGAACAGACAACACAATGGCCACAAGAAAAAGGACAAAAGGACAAACAACGATCTACAAAACATTACACAGAAAACTAAAGATCGAGTAACACGAACCCCAATAAAAACCGGGGGGAGTGAACTTGGATGCTCCGAAATTGTTATTCATTCGTTAGATGTAAGTTGATTGTGATCATTGCCTCGGTCAATCAAACGTTACTGACCTTCCAAATACTACAGACTTGAATTAAGACACTCAGTTACTCAAAATATAACACGTACAATCAAACCATGTTGCAATTAATTTATATTAAACGATTGCGTGGTTACAAAAGTTAGTAAACTATCAAAAACGATGAACGATTGTTATGCACAATCTGTAGATCCTATCCATCCAGCTGCGATAATATCTTAAATAGAATCATAAAACGAATGTTTTGCTTTGGAAGAAATCGAAATATAACTATTATCTTAAAATAACTAACCGCGTCAAACTGAAAGATGATTTCTGGTGCACTTTAAATTCCAAAATGACATATTCTTCAGTTGAATCATTTTGAATGTACATGTTTATTTAACATAGATTTTTTGTTTACACCGGAAATGTAACCTGGGTTCATTTGATCGGATGTCCTCGGAATTCTTCTTAATGTCAACCGGACAGTAAAAGGAATACGAAGAAATAATTATTGATTTGAGAAAGAGGTATTACCCAAAACCCAAAAATGAATTTACTATGCTGCATTAGGCCCAAAACGGAACTTGGGGCATATTCAGTTATTAGTTCGACGTGCAATAACGCAGCGGGACAATACAATTATACTGATTCACGGCCACCTCCACAACGACAACAGCTGATGGGGTCTAGGTCCTGATGTTTCCCTCACATCCATTGATTAAAAATGTCAAACAAATGTACATATCAACAGTTATGACACAATTATGAAACTATTAAGACATTTTGAAGATACCAATGGGGTTATCTGAAGGTGTTAATCAAAGGACATACAATGTAATGGACAAAGAAAAGACTTAAGGTGTCAATCAAAGGACATGCAATGTAATGGACAAAGAAAAGACTGAAGGTGTCAATCAAAGGACATACAATGTAATGGACAAAGAAAAGACTGAAGGTGTCAATCAAAGGACATACAATGTAATGGACAAAGAAAAGACTGAAGGTGTCAATCAAAGGACATACAATGTAATGGACAAAGAAAAGACTGAAGGTGTCAATCAAAGGACATACAATGTAATGGACAAAGAAAAGACTGAAGGTGTCAATCAAAGGACATACAATGTAATGGACAAAGAAAAGACTGAAGGTGTCAATCAAAGGACATACAATGTAATGGACAAAGAAAAGACTGAAGGTGTTAATCAAAGGACATACAATGTAATGGACGAAAGAAAGACTGAAGGTGTCAATCAAAGGACATACAATGTAATGGACAAAGAAAAGACTGAAGGTGTTAATCAAAGGACATACAATGTAATGGACAAAGAAAAGACTGAAGGTGTCAATCAAAGGAGATACAATGTAATGGACAAAGAAAAGACTGAAGATGTTAATCAAAGGACATGCAATGTAATGGACAAAGAAAAGACTGAAGGTGTTAATCAAAGGACATGCAATGTAATGGACAAAGAAAAGACTGAAGGTGTTAATCAAAGGACATACAATGTAATGGACAAAGAAAAGACTTAAGGTATTAATCAAAGGACATACAATGTAATGGACAAAGAAAAGACTGAAGGTGTTAATCAAAGGACATACAATGTAATGGACGAAGAAAAGACTGAAGGTGTTAATCAAAGGACATACAATGTAACGGACAAAGAAAATACTGAAGGTGTTAATCAAAGGACATACAATGTAATGGACAAAGAAAAGACTGAAGGTGTTAATCAAAGGAGATACAATGTAATGGACAAAGAAAAGACTGAAGGTGTTAATCAAAGGACATACAATGTAATGGACAAAGAAAAGACTGAAGGTGTTAATCAAAGTACATACAATGTAATGGACAAAGAAAAGACTGAAGGTGTTAATCAAAGGACATACAATGTAATGGACAAAGAAAAGACTGAAGGTGTTAATCAAAGGACATACAATGTAATGGACAAAAAAAAGACTGAAGGTGTTAATCAAAGGACATACAATGTAATGGACAAAGAAAAGACAAGGTGTTAATCAAAGGACATACAATGTAATGGACAAAAGAAAGACTGAAGGTGTTAATCAAAGGACATACAATGTAATGGACAAAGAAAAGACTTAAGGTATTAATCAAAGGACATACAATGTAATGGACAAAGAAAAGACTGAAGGTGTTAATCAAAGGACATACAATGTAATGGACGAAGAAAAGACTGAAGGTGTTAATCAAAGGACATACAATGTAACGGACAAAGAAAATACTGAAGGTGTTAATCAAAGGACATACAATGTAATGGACAAAGAAAAGACTGAAGGTGTTAATCAAAGGAGATACAATGTAATGGACAAAGAAAAGACTGAAGGTGTTAATCAAAGGACATACAATGTAATGGACAAAGAAAAGACTGAAGGTGTTAATCAAAGTACATACAATGTAATGGACAAAGAAAAGACTGAAGGTGTTAATCAAAGGACATACAATGTAATGGACAAAGAAAAGACTGAAGGTGTTAATCAAAGGACATACAATGTAATGGACAAAAAAAAGACTGAAGGTTTTAATCAAAGGACATACAATGTAATGCACAAAGAAAAGACAAGGTGTTAATCAAAGGACATACAATGTAATGGACAAAGAAAAGACTTAAGGTGTCAATCAAAGGACATGCAATGTAATGGACAAAGAAAAGACTGAAGGTGTCAATCAAAGGACATACAATGTAATGGACAAAGAAAAAATTGAAGGTGTTAATCAAAGGACATACAATGTAATGGACGAAGAAAAGACTGAAGGTGTTAATCAAAGGACATACAATGTAACGGACAAAGAAAATACTGAAGGTGTTAATCAAAGGACATACAATGTAATGGACAAAGAAAAGACTGAAGGTGTCAATCAAAGGAGATACAATGTATTGGACAAAGAAAAGACTGAAGGTGTTAATCAAAGGACATGCAATGTAATGGACAAAGAAAAGACTGAAGGTGTTAATCAAAGTACATACAATGTAATGGACAAAGAAAAGACTGAAGGTGTTAATCAAAGGACATACAATGTAATGGACAAAGAAAAGACTTAAGGTATTAATCAAAGGACATACAATGTAATGGACAAAGAAAAGACTGAAGGTGTTAATCAAAGGACATACAATGTAATGGACAAAGAAAAGACTGAAGGTGTCAATCAAAGGAGATACAATGTAATGGACAAAGAAAAGACTGAAGATGTTAATCAAAGGACATGCAATGTAATGGACAAAGAAAAGACTGAAGGTGTTAATCAAAGGACATGCAATGTAATGGACAAAGAAAAGACTGAAGGTGTTAATCAAAGGACATACAATGTAATGGACAAAGAAAAGACTTAAGGTATAAATCAAAGGACATACAATGTAATGGACAAAGAAAAGACTGAAGGTGTTAATCAAAGGACATACAATGTAATGGACGAAGAAAAGACTGAAGGTGTTAATCAAAGGACATACAATGTAACGGACAAAGAAAATACTGAAGGTGTTAATCAAAGGACATACAATGTAATGGACAAAGAAAAGACTGAAGGTGTTAATCAAAGGAGATACAATGTAATGGACAAAGAAAAGACTGAAGGTGTTAATCAAAGGACATACAATGTAATGGACAAAGAAAAGACTGAAGGTGTTAATCAAAGTACATACAATGTAATGGACAAAGAAAAGACTGAAGGTGTTAATCAAAGGACATACAATGTAATGGACAAAGAAAAGACTGAAGGTGTTAATCAAAGGACATACAATGTAATGGACAAAAAAAAGACTGAAGGTGTTAATCAAAGGACATACAATGTAATGGACAAAGAAAAGACAAGGTGTTAATCAAAGGACATACAATGTAATGGACAAAGAAAAGACTGAAGGTGTTAATCAAAGGACATACAATGTAATGGACAAAAGAAAGACTGAAGGTGTTAATCAAAGGACATACAATGTAATGGACAAAGAAAAGACTGAAGGTGTTAATCAAAGGACATACAATGTAATGGACAAAGAAAAGACTGAAGGTGTTAATCAAAGGACATACAATGTAATGGACAAAGAAAAGACTGAAGGTGTTAATCAAAGGACATACAATGTAATGGACAAAGAAAAGACTGAAGGTGTCAATCAAAGGACATGCAATGTAATGGACAAAGAAAAGAATGAAGGTGTCAATCAAAGGACATACAATGTAATGGACAAAGAAAAGACTGAAGGTGTTAATCAAAGGACATACAATGTAATGGACAAAGAAAAGACTGAAGGTGTTAATCAAAGGACATACAATGTAATGGACAAAGAAAAGACTGAAGGTGTTAATCAAAGGACATACAATGTAATGGACAAAGAAAAGACTGAAGGTGTTAATCGAAGGACATGCAATGTAATGGACAAAGAAAAGAATGAAGGTGTCAATCAAAGGACATACAATGTAATGGACAAAGAAAAGACTGAGGGTGTTAATCAAAGGACATACAATGTAATGGACAAAGAAAAGACTGAAGGTGTTAATCAAAGGACATACAATGTAATGGACAAAGAAAAGACAAGGTGTTAATCAAAGGACATACAATGTAATGGACAAAGAAAATACTGAAGGTGTTAATCAAAGGACATACAATGTAATGGACAAAAGAAAGACTGAAGGTGTTAATCAAAGGACATACAATGTAATGGACAAAGAAAAGACAAGGTGTTAATCAAAGGACATACAATGTAATGGACAAAGAAAAGACTGAAGGTGTCAATCAAAGGACATACAATGTAATGGACAAAAGAAAGACTGAAGGTGTCAATCAAAGGACATACAATGTAATGGACAAAGAAAAGACTGAAGGTGTTAATCAAAGGACATACAATGTAATGGACAAAAGAAAGACTGAAGGTGTCAATCAAAGGACATGCAATGTAATGGACAAAGAAAAGAATGAAGGTGTCAATCAAAGGACATACAATGTAATGGACAAAGAAAAGACTGAAGGTGTTAATCAAAGGACATACAATGTAATGGACAAAGAAAAGACTGAAGGTGTTAATCAAAGGACATACAATGTAATGGACAAAGAAAAGACTGAAGGTGTCAATCAAAGGACATACAATGTAATGGACAAAGAAAAGACTGAAGGTGTTAATCAAAGGACATACAATGTAATGGACAAAAGAAAGACTGAAGGTGTCAATCAAAGGACATGCAATGTAATGGACAAAGAAAAGAATGAAGGTGTCAATCAAAGGACATACAATGTAATGGACAAAGAAAAGACTGAAGGTGTTAATCAAAGGACATACAATGTAATGGACAAAGAAAAGACTGAAGGTGTTAATCAAAGGACATACAATGTAATGGACAAAGAAAAGACTGAAGGTGTCAATCAAAGGACATACAATGTAATGGACAAAGAAAAGACTGAAGGTGTTAATCAAAGGACATGCAATGTAATAGACAAAGAAAAGACTGAAGGTGTTAATCAAAGGACATACAATGTAATGGACAAAGAAAAGACTGAAGGTGTCAATCAAAGGACATGCAATGTAATGGACAAAGAAAAGAATGAAGGTGTCAATCAAAGGACATACAATGTAATGGACAAGAAAAGACTGAAGGTGTCAATCAAAAGACATACAATGTAATGGACAAAGAAAAGACTGAAGGTGTCAATCAAAGGACATACAATGTAATGGACAAAGAAAAGACTGAAGGTGTCAATCAAAGGACATACAATGTAATGGACAAAGAAAAGACTGAAGGTGTCAATCAAAGGACATACAATGTAATGGACAAAGAAAAGACTGAAGGTGTCAATCAAAGGACATACAATGTAATGGACAAAGAAAAGACTGAAGGTGTCAATCAAAGGACATACAATGTAATGGACAAAGAAAAGACTGAAGGTGTCAATCAAAGGACATACAATGTAATGAACAAAGAAAAGACTGAAGGTGTCAATCAAAGGACATACAATGTAATGGACAAAGAAAAGACTGAAGGTGTCAATCAAAGGACATACAATGTAATGGACAAAGAAAAGACTGAAGGTGTCAATCAAAGGACATACAATGTAATGGACAAAGAAAAGACTGAAGGTCTCAATCAAAGGACATACAATGTAATGGAAAAGAAAAGACTGATGGTGTCAATCAAAGAACATACAATGTAATGGACAAAGAAAAGACTGAAGGTGTCAATCAAAGGACATACAATGTAATGGACAAAGAAAAGACTGAAGGTGTCAATCAAAGGACATACAATGTAATGGACAAAGAAAAGACTGAAGGTGTCAATCAAAGGACATACAATGTAATGGACAAAGAAAAGACTGAAGGTGTCAATCAAAGGACATACAATGTAATGGACAAAGAAAAGACTGAAGGTGTCAATCAAAGGACATACAATGTAATGGACAAAGAAAAGACTGAAGGTGTCAATCAAAGGACATACAATGTAATGGACAAAGAAAAGACTGAAGGTGTCAATCAAAGGACATACAATGTAATGGACAAAGAAAAGACTGAAGGTGTTAATCAAAGGACATACAATGTAATGGACGAAAGAAAGACTGAAGGTGTCAATCAAAGGACATACAATGTAATGGACAAAGAAAAGACTGAAGGTGTTAATCAAAGGACATACAATGTAATGGACAAAGAAAAGACTGAAGGTGTCAATCAAAGGAGATACAATGTAATGGACAAAGAAAAGACTGAAGATGTTAATCAAAGGACATGCAATGTAATGGACAAAGAAAAGACTGAAGGTGTTAATCAAAGGACATGCAATGTAATGGACAAAGAAAAGACTGAAGGTGTTAATCAAAGGACATACAATGTAATGGACAAAGAAAAGACTTAAGGTATTAATCAAAGGACATACAATGTAATGGACAAAGAAAAGACTGAAGGTGTTAATCAAAGGACATACAATGTAATGGACGAAGAAAAGACTGAAGGTGTTAATCAAAGGACATACAATGTAACGGACAAAGAAAATACTGAAGGTGTTAATCAAAGGACATACAATGTAATGGACAAAGAAAAGACTGAAGGTGTTAATCAAAGGAGATACAATGTAATGGACAAAGAAAAGACTGAAGGTGTTAATCAAAGGACATACAATGTAATGGACAAAGAAAAGACTGAAGGTGTTAATCAAAGTACATACAATGTAATGGACAAAGAAAAGACTGAAGGTGTTAATCAAAGGACATACAATGTAATGGACAAAGAAAAGACTGAAGGTGTTAATCAAAGGACATACAATGTAATGGACAAAAAAAAGACTGAAGGTGTTAATCAAAGGACATACAATGTAATGGACAAAGAAAAGACAAGGTGTTAATCAAAGGACATACAATGTAATGGACAAAAGAAAGACTGAAGGTGTTAATCAAAGGACATACAATGTAATGGACAAAGAAAAGACTGAAGGTGTTAATCAAAGGACATACAATGTAATGGACAAAGAAAAGACTGAAGGTGTTAATCAAAGGACATACAATGTAATGGACAAAGAAAAGACTGAAGGTGTTAATCAAAGGACATACAATGTAATGGACAAAGAAAAGACTGAAGGTGTCAATCAAAGGACATGCAATGTAATGGACAAAGAAAAGAATGAAGGTGTCAATCAAAGGACATACAATGTAATGGACAAAGAAAAGACTGAAGGTGTTAATCAAAGGACATACAATGTAATGGACAAAGAAAAGACTGAAGGTGTTAATCAAAGGACATACAATGTAATGGACAAAGAAAAGACTGAAGGTGTTAATCAAAGGACATACAATGTAATGGACAAAGAAAAGACTGAAGGTGTTAATCAAAGGACATACAATGTAATGGACAAAGAAAAGACAAGGTGTTAATCAAAGGACATACAATGTAATGGACAAAGAAAATACTGAAGGTGTTAATCAAAGGACATACAATGTAATGGACAAAGAAAGACTGAAGGTGTTAATCAAAGGACATACAATGTAATGGACAAAGAAAAGACAAGGTGTTAATCAAAGGACATACAATGTAATGGACAAAGAAAAGACTGAAGGTGTCAATCAAAGGACATACAATGTAATGGACAAAAGAAAGACTGAAGGTGTCAATCAAAGGACATACAATGTAATGGACAAAGAAAAGACTGAAGGTGTTAATCAAAGGACATACAATGTAATGGACAAAAGAAAGACTGAAGGTGTCAATCAAAGGACATGCAATGTAATGGACAAAGAAAAGAATGAAGGTGTCAATCAAAGGACATACACTGTAATGGACAAAGAAAAGACTGAAGGTGTTAATCAAAGGACATACAATGTAATGGACAAAGAAAAGACTGAAGGTGTTAATCAAAGGACATACAATGTAATGGACAAAGAAAAGACTGAAGGTGTCAATCAAAGGACATACAATGTAATGGACAAAGAAAAGACTGAAGGTGTTAATCAAAGGACATGCAATGTAATAGACAAAGAAAAGACTGAAGGTGTTAATCAAAGGACATGCAATGTAATGGACAAAGAAAAGACTGAAGGTGTCAATCAAAGGACATGCAATGTAATGGACAAAGAAAAGAATGAAGGTGTCAATCAAAGGACATACAATGTAATGGACAAAGAAAAGACTGAAGGTGTCAATCAAAAGACATACAATGTAATGGACAAAGAAAAGACTGAAGGTGTCAATCAAAGGACATACAATGTAATGGACAAAGAAAAGACTGAAGGTGTCAATCAAAGGACATACAATGTAATGGACAAAGAAAAGACTGAAGGTGTCAATCAAAGGACATACAATGTAATGGACAAAGAAAAGACTGAAGGTGTCAATCAAAGGACATACAATGTAATGGACAAAGAACAGACTGAAGGTGTCAATCAAAGGACATACAATGTAATGGACAAAGAAAAGACTGAAGGTGTCAATCAAAGGACATACAATGTAATGGACAAAGAAAAGACTGAAGGTGTCAATCAAAGGACATACAATGTAATGGACAAAGAAAAGACTGAAGGTGTCAATCAAAGGACATACAATGTAATGGACAAAGAAAAGACTGAAGGTGTCAATCAAAGGACATACAATGTAATGGACAAAGAAAAGACTGAAGGTGTCAATCAAAGGACATACAATGTAATGGACAAAGAAAAGACTGAAGGTGTCAATCAAAGGACATACAATGTAATGGACAAAGAAAAGACTGAAGGTGTCAATCAAAGGACATACAATGTAATGGAAAAGAAAAGACTGAAGGTGTCAATCAAAGGACATACAATGTAATGGACAAAGAAAAGACTGAAGGTGTCAATCAAAGGACATACAATGTAATGGACAAAGAAAAGACTGAAGGTGTCAATCAAAGGACATACAATGTAATGGACAAAGAAAAGACTGAAGGTGTCAATCAAAGGACATACAATGTAATGGACAAAGAAAAGACTGAAGGTGTCAATCAAAGGACATACAATGTAATGGACAAAGAAAAGACTGAAGGTGTCAATCAAAGGACATACAATGTAATGGACAAAGAAAAGACTGAAGGTGTCAATCAAAGGACATACAATGTAATGGACAAAGAAAAGACTGAAGGTGTCAATCAAAGGACATACAATGTAATGGACAAAGAAAAGACTGAAGGTGTTAATCAAAGGACATACAATGTAATGGACGAAAGAAAGACTGAAGGTGTCAATCAAAGGACATACAATGTAATGGACAAAGAAAAGACTGAAGGTGTCAATCAAAGGACATACAATGTAATGGACAAAGAAAAGACTGAAGGTGTCAATCAAAGGACATACAATGTAATGGACGAAAGAAAGACTGAAGGTGGCAATCAAAGGACATACAATGTAATGGACAAAGAAAAGACTGAAGGTGTCAATCAAAGGACATACAATGTAATGGACAAAGAAAAGTCTGAAGGTGTCAATCAAAGGACATACAATGTAATGGACAAAGAAAAGACTGAAGGTGTTAATCAAAGGACATACAATGTAATGGACAAAGAAAAGACTGAAGGTGTCAATCAAAGGACATACAATGTAATGGACAAAGAAAAGACTGAAGGTGTCAATCAAAGGACATACAATGTAATGGACAAAGAAAAGACTGAAGGTGTTAATCAAAGGACATACAATGTAATGGACGAAAGAAAGACTGAAGGTGTCAATCAAAGGACATACAATGTAATGGACAAAGAAAAGACTGAAGGTGTCAATCAAAGGACATACAATGTAATGGACGAAAGAAAGACTGAAGGTGTCAATCAAAGGACATACAATGTAATGGACAAAGAAAAGACTGAAGGTGTCAATCAAAGGACATACAATGTAATGGACAAAGAAAAGACTGAAGGTGTTAATCAAAGGACATACAATGTAATGGACAAAGAAAAGACTGAAGGTGTCAATCAAAGGACATACAATGTAATGGACAAAGAAAAGACTGAAGGTGTCAATCAAAGGACATACAATGTAATGGACAAAGAAAATACTGAAGGTGTTAATCAAAGGACATACAATGTAATGGACGAAGAAAAGACTGAAGGTGTTAATCAAAGGACATACAATGTAACGGACAAAGAAAATACCGAAGGTGTTAATCAAAGGACATACAATGTAATGGACAAAGAAAAGACTGAAGGTGTTAATCAAAGGAGATACAATGTAATGGACAAAGAAAAGACTGAAGGTGTTAATCAAAGGACATACAATGTAATGGACAAAGAAAAGACTGAAGGTGTTAATCAAAGTACATACAATGTAATGGACAAAGAAAATACTGAAGGTGTTAATCAAAGGACATACAATGTAATGGACAAAGAAAAGACTGAAGGTGTTAATCAAAGGACATACAATGTAATGGACAAAAAAAGACTGAAGGTGTTAATCAAAGGACATACAATGTAATGGACAAAGACAAGACAAGGTGTTAATCAAAGGACATACAATGTAATGGACAAAGAAAAGACTGAAGGTGTTAATCAAAGGACATACAATGTAATGGACAAAAGAAAGACTGAAGGTGTTAATCAAAGGACATGCAATGTAATGGACAAAGAAAAGACTGAAGGTGTTAATCAAAGGACATACAATGTAATGGACAAAGAAAAGACTGAAGGTGTTAATCAAAGGACATACAATGTAATGGACAAAGAAAAGACTGAAGGTGTTAATCAAAGGACATACAATGTAATGGACAAAGAAAAGACTGAAGGTGTCAATCAAAGGACATGCAATGTAATGGACAAAGAAAAGACTGAAGGTGTCAATCAAAGGACATGCAATGTAATGGACAAAGAAAAGAATGAAGGTGTCAATCAAAGGACATACAATGTAATGGACAAAGAAAAGACTGAAGGTGTTAATCAAAGAACATACAATATAATGGACAAAGAAAAGACTGAAGGTGTTAATCAAAGGACATACAATGTAATGGACAAAGAAAAGACTGAAGGTGTTAATCAAAGGACATACAATGTAATGGACAAAGAAAAGACTGAAGGTGTCAATCGAAGGACATGCAATGTAATGGACAAAGAAAAGAATGAAGGTGTCAATCAAAGGACATACAATGTAATGGACAAAGAAAAGACTGAAGGTGTTAATCAAAGGACATACAATGTAATGGACAAAGAAAAGACTGAAGGTGTTAATCAAAGGACATACAATGTAATGGACAAAGAAAAGACAAGGTGTTAATCAAAGGACATACAATGTAATGGACAAAGAAAATACTGAAGGTGTTAATCAAAGGACATACAATGTAATGGACAAAAGAAAGACTGAAGGTGTTAATCAAAGGACATACAATGTAATGGACAAAGAAAAGACAAGGTGTTAATCAAAGGACATACAATGTAATGGACAAAGAAAAGACTGAAGGTGTCAATCAAAGGACATACAATGTAATGGACAAAAGAAAGACTGAAGGTGTCAATCAAAGGACATACAATGTAATGGACAAAGAAAAGACTGAAGGTGTTAATCAAAGGACATACAATGTAATGGACAAAAGAAAGACTGAAGGTGTCAATCAAAGGACATACAATGTAATGGACAAAGAAAAGAATGAAGGTGTCAATCAAAGGACATACAATGTAATGGACAAAGAAAAGACTGAAGGTGTTAATCAAAGGACATACAATGTAATGGACAAAGAAAAGACTGAAGGTGTTAATCAAAGGACATACAATGTAATGGACAAAGAAAAGACTGAAGGTGTCACTCAAAGGAAATACAATGTAATGGACAAAAAAAGACTGAAGGTGTTAATCAAAGGACACACAATGTAATGGACGAAAGAAAGACTGAAGGTGTCAATCAAAGGACATACAATGTAATGGACAAAGAAAAGACTGAAGGTGTTAATCAAAGGACATACAATGTAATGGACAAAGAAAAGACTGAAGGTGTTAATCAAAGGACATACAATGTAATGGACAAAGAAAAGACTGAAGGTGTCAATCAAAGGACATACAATGTAATGGACAAAGAAAAGACTGAAGGTGTTAATCAAAGGATATACAATGTAATGGACAAAGAAAAGACTGAAGGTGTTAATCAAAGGACATACAATGTAATGGACAAAGAAAAGAATGAAGGTGTCAATCAAAGGACATACAATGTAATGGACAAAGAAAAGACTGAAGGTGTCAATCAAAGGACATACAATGTAATGGACAAAGAAAAGACTGAAGGTGTTAATCAAAGGACATACAATGTAATGGACAAAGAAAAGACTGAAGGTGTTAATCAAAGTACATACAATGTAATGGACAAAGAAAAGACTGAAGGTGTTAATCAAAGGACATACAATGTAATGGACAAAGAAAAGACTGAAGGTGTTAATCAAAGGACATACAATGTAATGGACAAAAAAAAGACTGAAGGTGTTAATCAAAGGACATACAATGTAATGGACAAAGACAAGACAAGGTGTTAATCAAAGGACATACAATGTAATGGACAAAGAAAAGACTGAAGGTGTTAATCAAAGGACATACAATGTAATGGACAAAAGAAAGACTGAAGGTGTTAATCAAAGGACATGCAATGTAATGGACAAAGAAAAGACTGAAGGTGTTAATCAAAGGACATACAATGTAATGGACAAAGAAAAGACTGAAGGTGTTAATCAAAGGACATACAATGTAATGGACAAAGAAAAGACTGAAGGTGTTAATCAAAGGACATACAATGTAATGGACAAAGAAAAGACTGAAGGTGTCAATCAAAGGACATGCAATGTAATGGACAAAGAAAAGAATGAAGGTGTCAATCAAAGGACATACAATGTAATGGACAAAGAAAAGACTGAAGGTGTTAATCAAAGAACATACAATGTAATGGACAAAGAAAAGACTGAAGGTGTTAATCAAAGGACATACAATGTAATGGACAAAGAAAAGACTGAAGGTGTTAATCAAAGGACATACAATGTAATGGACAAAGAAAAGACTGAAGGTGTCAATCGAAGGACATGCAATGTAATGGACAAAGAAAAGAATGAAGGTGTCAATCAAAGGACATACAATGTAATGGACAAAGAAAAGACTGAAGGTGTTAATCAAAGGACATACAATGTAATGGACAAAGAAAAGACTGAAGGTGTTAATCAAAGGACATACAATGTAATGGACAAAGAAAAGACAAGGTGTTAATCAAAGGACATACAATGTAATGGACAAAGAAAATACTGAAGGTGTTAATCAAAGGACATACAATGTAATGGACAAAAGAAAGACTGAAGGTGTTAATCAAAGGACATACAATGTAATGGACAAAGAAAAGACAAGGTGTTAATCAAAGGACATACATTGTAATGGACAAAGAAAAGACTGAAGGTGTCAATCAAAGGACATACAATGTAATGGACAAAAGAAAGACTGAAGGTGTCAATCAAAGGACATACAATGTAATGGACAAAGAAAAGACTGAAGGTGTTAATCAAAGGACATACAATGTAATGGACAAAAGAAAGACTGAAGGTGTCAATCAAAGGACATGCAATGTAATGGACAAAGAAAAGAATGAAGGTGTCAATCAAAGGACATACAATGTAATGGACAAAGAAAAGACTGAAGGTGTTAATCAAAGGACATACAATGTAATGGACAAAGAAAAGACTGAAGGTGTCAATCAAAGGACATACAATGTAATGGAAAAAGAAAAGACTGAAGGTGTCAATCAAAGGACATGCAATGTAATGGACAAAGAAAAGACTGAAGGTGTCAATCAAAGGACATACAATGTAATGGACAAAGAAAAGACTGAAGGTGTCAATCGAAGGACATACAATGTAATGGACAAAGAAAAGACTGAAGGTGTCAATCAAAGGACATACAATGTAATGGACAAAGAAAAGACTGAAGGTGTTAATCAAAGGACATACAATGTAATGGACAAAGAAAAGACTGAAGGTGTCAATCAAAGGACATACAATGTAATGGACAAAGAAAAGACTGAAGGTGTCAATCAAAGGACATACAATGTAATGGACAAAGAAAAGACTGAAGGTGTCAATCAAAGGACATACAATGTAATGGACAAAGAAAAGACTGAAGGTGTCAATCAAAGGACATACAATGTAATGGACAAAGAAAAGACTGAAGGTGTCAATCAAAGGACATACAATGTAATGGACAAAGAAAAGACTGAAGGTGTCAATCAAAGGACATACAATGTAATGGACAAAGAAAAGACTGAAGGTGTCAATCAAAGGACATACAATCTAATGGACAAAGAAAAGACTGAAGGTGTCAATCAAAGGACATACAATGTAATGGACAAAGAAAAGACTTAAGGTGTTAATCAAAGGACATACAATGTAATGGACAAAGAAAAGACTGAAGGTGTCAATCAAAGGACATACAATGTAATGGACAAAGAAAAGACTGAAGGTGTCAATCAAAGGACATACAATGTAATGGACAAAGAAAAGACTGAAGGTGTTAATCAAAGGACATACAATGTAATGGACAAAGAAAAGACTGAAGGTGTTAATCAAAGGACATACAATGTAATGGACAAAGAAAAGACTGAAGGTGTCAATCAAAGGACATACAATGTAATGGACAAAGAAAAGACTGAAGGTGTCAATCAAAGGACATACAATGTAATGGACAAAGAAAAGACTGAAGGTGTCAATCAAAGGACATACAATGTAATGGACAAAGAAAAGACTGAAGGTGTCAATCAAAGGACATGCAATGTAATGGACAAAGAAAAGACTGAAGGTGTCAATCAAAGGACATACAATGTAATGGACAAAGAAAAGACTGAAGGTGTCAATCAAAGGACATACAATGTAATGGACAAAGAAAAGACTGAAGGTGTCAATCAAAGGACATACAATGTAATGGACAAAGAAAAGACTGAAGGTGTTAATCAAAGGACATACAATGTAATGGACAAAGAAAAGACTGAAGGTGTCAATCAAAGGACATACAATGTAATGGACAAAGTAAAGACTGAAGGTGTCAATCAAAGGACATACAATGTAATGGACAAAGAAAAGACTGAAGGTGTCAATCAAAGGACATACAATGTAATGGACAAAGAAAAGACTGAAGGTGTCAATCAAAGGACATACAATGTAATGGACAAAGAAAAGACTGAAGGTGTCAATCAAAGGACATACAATGTAATGGACAAAGAAAAGACTGAAGGTGTCAATCAAAGGACATACAATGTAATGGACAAAGAAAAGACTGAAGGTGTCAATCAAAGGACATACAATCTAATGGACAAAGAAAAGACTGAAGGTGTCAATCAAAGGACATACAATGTAATGGACAAAGAAAAGACTTAAGGTGTTAATCAAAGGACATACAATGTAATGGACAAAGAAAAGACTGAAGGTGTCAATCAAAGGACATACAATGTAATGGACAAAGAAAAGACTGAAGGTGTCAATCAAAGGACATACAATGTAATGGACAAAGAAAAGACTGAAGGTGTCAATCAAAGGACATACAATGTAATGGACAAAGAAAAGACTGAAGGTGTCAATCAAAGGACATACAATGTAATGGACAAAGAAAAGACTGAAGGTGTCAATCAAAGGACATACAATGTAATGGACAAAGAAAAGACTGAAGGTGTCAATCAAAGGACATACAATGTAATGGACAAAGAAAAGACTGAAGGTGTTAATCAAAGGACATACAATGTAATGGACGAAAGAAAGACTGAAGGTGTCAATCAAAGGACATACAATGTAATGGACAAAGAAAAGACTGAAGGTGTCAATCAAAGGACATACAATGTAATGGACAAAGAAAAGACTGAAGGTGTCAATCAAAGGACATACAATGTAATGGACAAAGAAAAGACTGAAGGTGTTAATCAAAGGACATACAATGTAATGGACAAAGAAAAGACTGAAGGTGTTAATCAAAGGACATACAATGTAATGGACAAAGAAAAGACTGAAGGTGTCAATCAAAGGACATACAATGTAATGGACAAAGAAAAGACTGAAGGTGTTAATCAAAGGACATACAATGTAATGGACGAAAGAAAGACTGAAGGTGTCAATCAAAGGACATACAATGTAATGGACAAAGAAAAGACTGAAGGTGTCAATCAAAAGACATTCAATGTAATGGACGGAAGAAAGACTGAAGGTGTCAATCAAAGGACATACAATGTAATGGACAAAGAAAAGACTGAAGGTGTCAATCAAAGGACATACAATGTAATGGACAAAGAAAAGACTGAAGGTGTCAATCAAAAGACTTACAATGTAATGGACAAAGAAAAGACTGAAGGTGTTAATCAAAGGACATACAATGTAATGGACAAAGAAAAGACTGAAGGTGTCAATCAAAGGACATACAATGTAATGGACAAAGAAAAGGCTTAAGGTGTTAATCAAAGGACATACAATGTAATGGACAAAGAAAAGACTGAAGGTGTCAATCAAAGGACATACAATGTAATGGACAAAGAAAAGACTGAAGGTGTTAATCAAAGGACATACAATGTAATGGACAAAGAAAAGACTTAAGGTGTTAATCAAAGGACATACAATGTAATGGACGAAAGAAAGATTGAAGGTGTCAATCAAAGGACATACAATGTAATGGACAAAGAAAAAATTGAAGGTGTTATTCAAAGGACATACAATGTAATGGACGAAGAAAAGACTGAAGGTGTTAATCAAAGGACATACAATGTAACGGACAAAGAAAATACTGAAGGTGTTAATCAAAGGACATGCAATGTAATGGACAAAGAAAAGACTGAAGGTGTCAATCAAAGGACATACAATGTAATGGACAAAGAAAAGACTGAAGGTGTTAATCAAAGGACATACAATGTAATGGACGAAAGAAAGACTGAAGGTGTCAATCAAAGGACATACAATGTAATGGACAAAGAAAAGACTGAAGGTGTCAATCAAAGGACATACAATGTAATGGACAAAGAAAAGACTGAAGGTGTCAATCAAAGGACATACAATGTAATGGACGAAAGAAAGACTGAAGGTGGCAATCAAAGGACATACAATGTAATGGACAAAGAAAAGACTGAAGGTGTCAATCAAAGGACATACAATGTAATGGACAAAGAAAAGTCTGAAGGTGTCAATCAAAGGACATACAATGTAATGGACAAAGAAAAGACTGAAGGTGTTAATCAAAGGACATACAATGTAATGGACAAAGAAAAGACTGAAGGTGTCAATCAAAGGACATACAATGTAATGGACAAAGAAAAGACTGAAGGTGTCAATCAAAGGACATACAATGTAATGGACAAAGAAAAGACTGAAGGTGTTAATCAAAGGACATACAATGTAATGGACGAAAGAAAGACTGAAGGTGTCAATCAAAGGACATACAATGTAATGGACAAAGAAAAGACTGAAGGTGTCAATCAAAGGACATACAATGTAATGGACGAAAGAAAGACTGAAGGTGTCAATCAAAGGACATACAATGTAATGGACAAAGAAAAGACTGAAGGTGTCAATCAAAGGACATACAATGTAATGGACAAAGAAAAGACTGAAGGTGTTAATCAAAGGACATACAATGTAATGGACAAAGAAAAGACTGAAGGTGTCAATCAAAGGACATACAATGTAATGGACAAAGAAAAGACTGAAGGTGTCAATCAAAGGACATACAATGTAATGGACAAAGAAAAGACTGAAGGTGTTAATCAAAGGACATACAATGTAATGGACGAAGAAAAGACTGAAGGTGTTAATCAAAGGACATACAATGTAACGGACAAAGAAAATACCGAAGGTGTTAATCAAAGGACATACAATGTAATGGACAAAGAAAAGACTGAAGGTGTTAATCAAAGGAGATACAATGTAATGGACAAAGAAAAGACTGAAGGTGTTAATCAAAGGACATACAATGTAATGGACAAAGAAAAGACTGAAGGTGTTAATCAAAGTACATACAATGTAATGGACAAAGAAAATACTGAAGGTGTTAATCAAAGGACATACAATGTAATGGACAAAGAAAAGACTGAAGGTGTTAATCAAAGGACATACAATGTAATGGACAAAAAAAGACTGAAGGTGTTAATCAAAGGACATACAATGTAATGGACAAAGACAAGACAAGGTGTTAATCAAAGGACATACAATGTAATGGACAAAGAAAAGACTGAAGGTGTTAATCAAAGGACATACAATGTAATGGACAAAAGAAAGACTGAAGGTGTTAATCAAAGGACATGCAATGTAATGGACAAAGAAAAGACTGAAGGTGTTAATCAAAGGACATACAATGTAATGGACAAAGAAAAGACTGAAGGTGTTAATCAAAGGACATACAATGTAATGGACAAAGAAAAGACTGAAGGTGTTAATCAAAGGACATACAATGTAATGGACAAAGAAAAGACTGAAGGTGTCAATCAAAGGACATGCAATGTAATGGACAAAGAAAAGACTGAAGGTGTCAATCAAAGGACATGCAATGTAATGGACAAAGAAAAGAATGAAGGTGTCAATCAAAGGACATACAATGTAATGGACAAAGAAAAGACTGAAGGTGTTAATCAAAGAACATACAATGTAATGGACAAAGAAAAGACTGAAGGTGTTAATCAAAGGACATACAATGTAATGGACAAAGAAAAGACTGAAGGTGTTAATCAAAGGACATACAATGTAATGGACAAAGAAAAGACTGAAGGTGTCAATCGAAGGACATGCAATGTAATGGACAAAGAAAAGAATGAAGGTGTCAATCAAAGGACATACAATGTAATGGACAAAGAAAAGACTGAAGGTGTTAATCAAAGGACATACAATGTAATGGACAAAGAAAAGACTGAAGGTGTTAATCAAAGGACATACAATGTAATGGACAAAGAAAAGACAAGGTGTTAATCAAAGGACATACAATGTAATGGACAAAGAAAATACTGAAGGTGTTAATCAAAGGACATACAATGTAATGGACAAAAGAAAGACTGAAGGTGTTAATCAAAGGACATACAATGTAATGGACAAAGAAAAGACAAGGTGTTAATCAAAGGACATACAATGTAATGGACAAAGAAAAGACTGAAGGTGTCAATCAAAGGACATACAATGTAATGGACAAAAGAAAGACTGAAGGTGTCAATCAAAGGACATACAATGTAATGGACAAAGAAAAGACTGAAGGTGTTAATCAAAGGACATACAATGTAATGGACAAAAGAAAGACTGAAGGTGTCAATCAAAGGACATACAATGTAATGGACAAAGAAAAGAATGAAGGTGTCAATCAAAGGACATACAATGTAATGGACAAAGAAAAGACTGAAGGTGTTAATCAAAGGACATACAATGTAATGGACAAAGAAAAGACTGAAGGTGTTAATCAAAGGACATACAATGTAATGGACAAAGAAAAGACTGAAGGTGTCACTCAAAGGAAATACAATGTAATGGACAAAGAAAAGACTGAAGGTGTTAATCAAAGGACACACAATGTAATGGACGAAAGAAAGACTGAAGGTGTCAATCAAAGGACATACAATGTAATGGACAAAGAAAAGACTGAAGGTGTTAATCAAAGGACATACAATGTTATGGACAAAGAAAAGACTGAAGGTGTTAATCAAAGGACATACAATGTAATGGACAAAGAAAAGACTGAAGGTGTCAATCAAAGGACATACAATGTAATGGACAAAGAAAAGACTGAAGGTGTTAATCAAAGGATATACAATGTAATGGACAAAGAAAAGACTGAAGGTGTTAATCAAAGGACATACAATGTAATGGACAAAGAAAAGAATGAAGGTGTCAATCAAAGGACATACAATGTAATGGACAAAGAAAAGACTGAAGGTGTCAATCAAAGGACATACAATGTAATGGACAAAGAAAAGACTGAAGGTGTTAATCAAAGGACATACAATGTAATGGACAAAGAAAAGACTGAAGGTGTTAATCAAAGTACATACAATGTAATGGACAAAGAAAAGACTGAAGGTGTTAATCAAAGGACATACAATGTAATGGACAAAGAAAAGACTGAAGGTGTTAATCAAAGGACATACAATGTAATGGACAAAAAAAAGACTGAAGGTGTTAATCAAAGGACATACAATGTAATGGACAAAGACAAGACAAGGTGTTAATCAAAGGACATACAATGTAATGGACAAAGAAAAGACTGAAGGTGTTAATCAAAGGACATACAATGTAATGGACAAAAGAAAGACTGAAGGTGTTAATCAAAGGACATGCAATGTAATGGACAAAGAAAAGACTGAAGGTGTTAATCAAAGGACATACAATGTAATGGACAAAGAAAAGACTGAAGGTGTTAATCAAAGGACATACAATGTAATGGACAAAGAAAAGAATGAAGGTATTAATCAAAGGACATACAATGTAATGGACAAAGAAAAGACTGAAGGTGTCAATCAAAGGACATGCAATGTAATGGACAAAGAAAAGAATGAAGGTGTCAATCAAAGGACATACAATGTAATGGACAAAGAAAAGACTGAAGGTGTTAATCAAAGAACATACAATGTAATGGACAAAGAAAAGACTGAAGGTGTTAATCAAAGGACATACAATGTAATGGACAAAG
This sequence comes from Bathymodiolus brooksi, assembly GCA_963680875.1. Classification (NCBI taxonomy): domain Eukaryota; kingdom Metazoa; phylum Mollusca; class Bivalvia; order Mytilida; family Modiolidae; genus Bathymodiolus; species Bathymodiolus brooksi. Next base: position 33,599,446 of record OY804575.1, read on the forward strand.
AAAAGACTGAAGGTGTTAATCAAAGGACATACAATGTAATGGACAAAGAAAAGACTGAAGGTGTCAATCGAAGGACATGCAATGTAATGGACAAAGAAAAGAATGAAGGTGTCAATCAAAGGACATACAATGTAATGGACAAAGAAAAGACTGAAGGTGTTAATCAAAGGACATACAATGTAATGGACAAAGAAAAGACTGAAGGTGTTAATCAAAGGACATACAATGTAATGGACAAAGAAAAGACTGAAAGTGTTAATCAAAGGACATACAATGTAATGGACAAAGAAAAGAATGAAGGTGTTAATCAAAGGACATACAATGTAATGGACAAAGAAAAGACTGACGGTGTCAATCAAAGGACATGCAATGTAATGGACAAAGAAAAGACTGAAGGTGTTAATCAAAGGACATACAATGTAATGGACAAAGAAAAGACTGAAGGTATTAATCAAAGGACATACAATGTAATGGACAAAGAAAAGACTGAAGGTGTCAATCAAAGGACATACAATGTAATGGACAAAGAAAAGACTGAAGGTGTTAATCAAAGGACATACAATGTAATGGACAAAGAAAAGACTGAAGGTGTCAATCAAAGGACATACAATGTAATGGACGAAAGAAAGATTGAAGGTGTCAATCAAAGGACATACAATGTAATGGACAAAGAAAAGACTGAAGGTGTTAATCAAAGGACATACAATGTAATGGACAAAGAAAAGACAAGGTGTTAATCAAAGGACATACAATGTAATGGACAAAGAAAATACTGAAGGTGTTAATCAAAGGACATACAATGTAATGGACAAAAGAAAGACTGAAGGTGTTAATCAAAGGACATACAATGTAATGGACAAAGAAAAGACAAGGTGTTAATCAAAGGACATACATTGTAATGGACAAAGAAAAGACTGAAGGTGTCAATCAAAGGACATACAATGTAATGGACAAAAGAAAGACTGAAGGTGTCAATCAAAGGACATACAATGTAATGGACAAAAAAAGACTGAAGGTGTTAATCAAAGGACATACAATGTAATGGACAAAGACAAGACAAGGTGTTAATCAAAGGACATACAATGTAATGGACAAAGAAAAGACTGAAGGTGTTAATCAAAGGACATACAATGTAATGGACAAAAGGAAGACTGAAGGTGTTAATCAAAGGACATGCAATGTAATGGACAAAGAAAAGACTGAAGGTGTTAATCAAAGGACATACAATGTAATGGACAAAGAAAAGACTGAAGGTGTTAATCAAAGGACATACAATGTAATGGACAAAGAAAAGACTGAAGGTGTTAATCAAAGGACATACAATGTAATGGACAAAGAAAAGACTGAAGGTGTCAATCAAAGGACATGCAATGTAATGGACAAAGAAAAGACTGAAGGTGTCAATCAAAGGACATGCAATGTAATGGACAAAGAAAAGAATGAAGGTGTCAATCAAAGGACATACAATGTAATGGACAAAGAAAAGACTGAAGGTGTTAATCAAAGAACATACAATGTAATGGACAAAGAAAAGACTGAAGGTGTTAATCAAAGGACATACAATGTAATGGACAAAGAAAAGACTGAAGGTGTTAATCAAAGGACATACAATGTAATGGACAAAGAAAAGACTGAAGGTGTCAATCGAAGGACATGCAATGTAATGGACAAAGAAAAGAATGAAGGTGTCAATCAAAGGACATACAATGTAATGGACAAAGAAAAGACTGAAGGTGTTAATCAAAGGACATACAATGTAATGGACAAAGAAAAGACTGAAGGTGTTAATCAAAGGACATACAATGTAATGGACAAAGAAAAGACAAGGTGTTAATCAAAGGACATACAATGTAATGGACAAAGAAAATACTGAAGGTGTTAATCAAAGGACATACAATGTAATGGACAAAAGAAAGACTGAAGGTGTTAATCAAAGGACATACAATGTAATGGACAAAGAAAAGACAAGGTGTTAATCAAAGGACATACAATGTAATGGACAAAGAAAAGACTGAAGGTGTCAATCAAAGGACATACAATGTAATGGACAAAAGAAAGACTGAAGGTGTCAATCAAAGGACATACAATGTAATGGACAAAGAAAAGACTGAAGGTGTTAATCAAAGGACATACAATGTAATGGACAAAAGAAAGACTGAAGGTGTCAATCAAAGGACATACAATGTAATGGACAAAGAAAAGAATGAAGGTGTCAATCAAAGGACATACAATGTAATGGACAAAGAAAAGACTGAAGGTGTTAATCAAAGGACATACAATGTAATGGACAAAGAAAAGACTGAAGGTGTTAATCAAAGGACATACAATGTAATGGACAAAGAAAAGACTGAAGGTGTCACTCAAAGGAAATACAATGTAATGAACAAAGAAAAGACTGAAGGTGTTAATCAAAGGACACACAATGTAATGGACGAAAGAAAGACTGAAGGTGTCAATCAAAGGACATACAATGTAATGGACAAAGAAAAGACTGAAGGTGTTAATCAAAGGACATACAATGTTATGGACAAAGAAAAGACTGAAGGTGTTAATCAAAGGACATACAATGTAATGGACAAAGAAAAGACTGAAGGTGTCAATCAAAGGACATACAATGTAATGGACAAAGAAAAGACTGAAGGTGTTAATCAAAGGATATACAATGTAATGGACAAAGAAAAGACTGAAGGTGTTAATCAAAGGACATACAATGTAATGGACAAAGAAAAGAATGAAGGTGTCAATCAAAGGACATACAATGTAATGGACAAAGAAAAGACTGAAGGTGTCAATCAAAGGACATACAATGTAATGGACAAAGAAAAGACTGAAGGTGTTAATCAAAGGACATACAATGTAATGGACAAAGAAAAGACTGAAGGTGTTAATCAAAGTACATACAATGTAATGGACAAAGAAAAGACTGAAGGTGTTAATCAAAGGACATACAATGTAATGGACAAAGAAAAGACTGAAGGTGTTAATCAAAGGACATACAATGTAATGGACAAAAAAAAGACTGAAGGTGTTAATCAAAGGACATACAATGTAATGGACAAAGACAAGACAAGGTGTTAATCAAAGGACATACAATGTAATGGACAAAGAAAAGACTGAAGGTGTTAATCAAAGGACATACAATGTAATGGACAAAAGAAAGACTGAAGGTGTTAATCAAAGGACATGCAATGTAATGGACAAAGAAAAGACTGAAGGTGTTAATCAAAGGACATACAATGTAATGGACAAAGAAAAGACTGAAGGTGTTAATCAAAGGACATACAATGTAATGGACAAAGAAAAGAATGAAGGTATTAATCAAAGGACATACAATGTAATGGACAAAGAAAAGACTGAAGGTGTCAATCAAAGGACATGCAATGTAATGGACAAAGAAAAGAATGAAGGTGTCAATCAAAGGACATACAATGTAATGGACAAAGAAAAGACTGAAGGTGTTAATCAAAGAACATACAATGTAATGGACAAAGAAAAGACTGAAGGTGTTAATCAAAGGACATACAATGTAATGGACAAAGAAAAGACTGAAGGTGTTAATCAAAGGACATACAATGTAATGGACAAAGAAAAGACTGAAGGTGTCAATCGAAGGACATGCAATGTAATGGACAAAGAAAAGAATGAAGGTGTCAATCAAAGGACATACAATGTAATGGACAAAGAAAAGACTGAAGGTGTTAATCAAAGGACATACAATGTAATGGACAAAGAAAAGACTGAAGGTGTTAATCAAAGGACATACAATGTAATGGACAAAGAAAAGACAAGGTGTTAATCAAAGGACATACAATGTAATGGACAAAGAAAATACTGAAGGTGTTAATCAAAGGACATACAATGTAATGGACAAAAGAAAGACTGAAGGTGTTAATCAAAGGACATACAATGTAATGGACAAAGAAAAGACAAGGTGTTAATCAAAGGACATACATTGTAATGGACAAAGAAAAGACTGAAGGTGTCAATCAAAGGACATACAATGTAATGGACAAAAGAAAGACTGAAGGTGTCAATCAAAGGACATACAATGTAATGGACAAAGAAAAGACTGAAGGTGTTAATCAAAGGACATACAATGTAATGGACAAAAGAAAGACTGAAGGTGTCAATCAAAGGACATACAATGTAATGGACAAAGAAAAGACTGAAGGTGTCAATCAAAGGACATACAATGTAATGGAAAAAGAAAAGACTGAAGGTGTCAATCAAAGGACATGCAATGTAATGGACAAAGAAAAGACTGAAGGTGTCAATCAAAGGACATACAATGTAATGGACAAAGAAAAGACTGAAGGTGTCAATCGAAGGACATACAATGTAATGGACAAAGAAAAGACTGAAGGTGTCAATCAAAGGACATACAATGTAATGGACAAAGAAAAGACTGAAGGTGTTAATCAAAGGACATACAATGTAATGGACAAAGAAAAGACTGAAGGTGTCAATCAAAGGACATACAATGTAATGGACAAAGAAAAGACTGAAGGTGTCAATCAAAGGACATACAATGTAATGGACAAAGAAAAGACTGAAGGTGTCAATCAAAGGACATACAATGTAATGGACAAAGAAAAGACTGAAGGTGTCAATCAAAGGACATACAATGTAATGGACAAAGAAAAGACTGAAGGTGTCAATCAAAGGACATACAATGTAATGGACAAAGAAAAGACTGAAGGTGTCAATCAAAGGACATACAATGTAATGGACAAAGAAAAGACTGAAGGTGTCAATCAAAGGACATACAATCTAATGGACAAAGAAAAGACTGAAGGTGTCAATCAAAGGACATACAATGTAATGGACAAAGAAAAGACTTAAGGTGTTAATCAAAGGACATACAATGTAATGGACAAAGAAAAGACTGAAGGTGTCAATCAAAGGACATACAATGTAATGGACAAAGAAAAGACTGAAGGTGTCAATCAAAGGACATACAATGTAATGGACAAAGAAAAGACTGAAGGTGTTAATCAAAGGACATACAATGTAATGGACAAAGAAAAGACTGAAGGTGTTAATCAAAGGACATACAATGTAATGGACAAAGAAAAGACTGAAGGTGTCAATCAAAGGACATACAATGTAATGGACAAAGAAAAGACTGAAGGTGTCAATCAAAGGACATACAATGTAATGGACAAAGAAAAGACTGAAGGTGTCAATCAAAGGACATACAATGTAATGGACAAAGAAAAGACTGAAGGTGTCAATCAAAGGACATGCAATGTAATGGACAAAGAAAAGACTGAAGGTGTCAATCAAAGGACATACAATGTAATGGACAAAGAAAAGACTGAAGGTGTCAATCAAAGGACATACAATGTAATGGACAAAGAAAAGACTGAAGGTGTCAATCAAAGGACATACAATGTAATGGACAAAGAAAAGACTGAAGGTGTCAATCAAAGGACATACAATGTAATGGACAAAGAAAAGACTGAAGGTGTCAATCAAAGGACATACAATCTAATGGACAAAGAAAAGACTGAAGGTGTCAATCAAAGGACATACAATGTAATGGACAAAGAAAAGACTTAAGGTGTTAATCAAAGGACATACAATGTAATGGACAAAGAAAAGACTGAAGGTGTCAATCAAAGGACATACAATGTAATGGACAAAGAAAAGACCGAAGGTGTCAATCAAAGAACATACAATGTAATGGACAAAGAAAAGACTGAAGGTGTTAATCAAAGGACATACAATGTAATGGACAAAGAAAAGACTGAAGGTGTTAATCAAAGGACATACAATGTAATGGACAAAGAAAAGACTGAAGGTGTCAATCGAAGGACATGCAATGTAATGGACAAAGAAAAGAATGAAGGTGTCAATCAAAGGACATACAATGTAATGGACAAAGAAAAGACTGAAGGTGTTAATCAAAGGACATACAATGTAATGGACAAAGAAAAGACTGAAGGTGTTAATCAAAGGACATACAATGTAATGGACAAAGAAAAGACAAGGTGTTAATCAAAGGACATACAATGTAATGGACAAAGAAAATACTGAAGGTGTTAATCAAAGGACATACAATGTAATGGACAAAAGAAAGACTGAAGGTGTTAATCAAAGGACATACAATGTAATGGACAAAGAAAAGACTGAAGGTGTTAATCAAAGGACATACAATGTAATGGACAAAGAAAAGACAAGGTGTTAATCAAAGGACATACAATGTAATGGACAAAGAAAAGACTGAAGGTGTTAATCAAAGGACATACAATGTAATGGACAAAGAAAAGACTGAAGGTGTCAATCGAAGGACATGCAATGTAATGGACAAAGAAAAGAATGAAGGTGTCAATCAAAGGACATACAATGTAATGGACAAAGAAAAGACTGAAGGTGTTAATCAAAGGACATACAATGTAATGGACAAAGAAAAGACTGAAGGTGTTAATCAAAGGACATACAATGTAATGGACAAAGAAAAGACAAGGTGTTAATCAAAGGACATACAATGTAATGGACAAAGAAAATACTGAAGGTGTTAATCAAAGGACATACAATGTAATGGACAAAAGAAAGACTGAAGGTGTTAATCAAAGGACATACAATGTAATGGACAAAGAAAAGACAAGGTGTTAATCAAAGGACATACATTGTAATGGACAAAGAAAAGACTGAAGGTGTCAATCAAAGGACATACAATGTAATGGACAAAAGAAAGACTGAAGGTGTCAATCAAAGGACATACAATGTAATGGACAAAGAAAAGACTGAAGGTGTTAATCAAAGGACATACAATGTAATGGACAAAAGAAAGACTGAAGGTGTCAATCAAAGGACATGCAATGTAATGGACAAAGAAAAGAATGAAGGTGTCAATCAAAGGACATACAATGTAATGGACAAAGAAAAGACTGAAGGTGTTAATCAAAGGACATACAATGTAATGGACAAAGAAAAGACTGAAGGTGTCAATCAAAGGACATACAATGTAATGGAAAAAGAAAAGACTGAAGGTGTCAATCAAAGGACATGCAATGTAATGGACAAAGAAAAGACTGAAGGTGTCAATCAAAGGACATACAATGTAATGGACAAAGAAAAGACTGAAGGTGTCAATCGAAGGACATACAATGTAATGGACAAAGAAAAGACTGAAGGTGTCAATCAAAGGACATACAATGTAATGGACAAAGAAAAGACTGAAGGTGTTAATCAAAGGACATACAATGTAATGGACAAAGAAAAGACTGAAGGTGTCAATCAAAGGACATACAATGTAATGGACAAAGAAAAGACTGAAGGTGTCAATCAAAGGACATACAATGTAATGGACAAAGAAAAGACTGAAGGTGTCAATCAAAGGACATACAATGTAATGGACAAAGAAAAGACTGAAGGTGTCAATCAAAGGACATACAATGTAATGGACAAAGAAAAGACTGAAGGTGTCAATCAAAGGACATACAATGTAATGGACAAAGAAAAGACTGAAGGTGTCAATCAAAGGACATACAATGTAATGGACAAAGAAAAGACTGAAGGTGTCAATCAAAGGACATACAATCTAATGGACAAAGAAAAGACTGAAGGTGTCAATCAAAGGACATACAATGTAATGGACAAAGAAAAGACTGAAGGTGTCAATCAAAGGACATACAATGTAATGGACAAAGAAAAGACTGAAGGTGTCAATCAAAGGACATACAATGTAATGGACAAAGAAAAGACTGAAGGTGTTAATCAAAGGACATACAATGTAATGGACAAAGAAAAGACTGAAGGTGTTAATCAAAGGACATACAATGTAATGGACAAAGAAAAGACTGAAGGTGTCAATCAAAGGACATACAATGTAATGGACAAAGAAAAGACTGAAGGTGTCAATCAAAGGACATACAATGTAATGGACAAAGAAAAGACTGAAGGTGTCAATCAAAGGACATACAATGTAATGGACAAAGAAAAGACTGAAGGTGTCAATCAAAGGACATGCAATGTAATGGACAAAGAAAAGACTGAAGGTGTCAATCAAAGGACATACAATGTAATGGACAAAGAAAAGACTGAAGGTGTCAATCAAAGGACATACAATGTAATGGACAAAGAAAAGACTGAAGGTGTCAATCAAAGGACATACAATGTAATGGACAAAGAAAAGACTGAAGGTGTTAATCAAAGGACATACAATGTAATGGACAAAGAAAAGACTGAAGGTGTCAATCAAAGGACATACAATGTAATGGACAAAGTAAAGACTGAAGGTGTCAATCAAAGGACATACAATGTAATGGACAAAGAAAAGACTGAAGGTGTCAATCAAAGGACATACAATGTAATGGACAAAGAAAAGACTGAAGGTGTCAATCAAAGGACATACAATGTAATGGACAAAGAAAAGACTGAAGGTGTCAATCAAAGGACATACAATGTAATGGACAAAGAAAAGACTGAAGGTGTCAATCAAAGGACATACAATGTAATGGACAAAGAAAAGACTGAAGGTGTCAATCAAAGGACATACAATCTAATGGACAAAGAAAAGACTGAAGGTGTCAATCAAAGGACATACAATGTAATGGACAAAGAAAAGACTTAAGGTGTTAATCAAAGGACATACAATGTAATGGACAAAGAAAAGACTGAAGGTGTCAATCAAAGGACATACAATGTAATGGACAAAGAAAAGACCGAAGGTGTCAATCAAAGAACATACAATGTAATGGACAAAGAAAAGACTGAAGGTGTTAATCAAAGGACATACAATGTAATGGACAAAGAAAAGACTGAAGGTGTTAATCAAAGGACATACAATGTAATGGACAAAGAAAAGACTGAAGGTGTCAATCGAAGGACATGCAATGTAATGGACAAAGAAAAGAATGAAGGTGTCAATCAAAGGACATACAATGTAATGGACAAAGAAAAGACTGAAGGTGTTAATCAAAGGACATACAATGTAATGGACAAAGAAAAGACTGAAGGTGTTAATCAAAGGACATACAATGTAATGGACAAAGAAAAGACAAGGTGTTAATCAAAGGACATACAATGTAATGGACAAAGAAAATACTGAAGGTGTTAATCAAAGGACATACAATGTAATGGACAAAAGAAAGACTGAAGGTGTTAATCAAAGGACATACAATGTAATGGACAAAGAAAAGACAAGGTGTTAATCAAAGGACATACATTGTAATGGACAAAGAAAAGACTGAAGGTGTCAATCAAAGGACATACAATGTAATGGACAAAAGAAAGACTGAAGGTGTCAATCAAAGGACATACAATGTAATGGACAAAGAAAAGACTGAAGGTGTTAATCAAAGGACATACAATGTAATGGACAAAAGAAAGACTGAAGGTGTCAATCAAAGGACATGCAATGTAATGGACAAAGAAAAGAATGAAGGTGTCAATCAAAGGACATACAATGTAATGGACAAAGAAAAGACTGAAGGTGTTAATCAAAGGACATACAATGTAATGGACAAAGAAAAGACTGAAGGTGTCAATCAAAGGACATACAATGTAATGGAAAAAGAAAAGACTGAAGGTGTCAATCAAAGGACATGCAATGTAATGGACAAAGAAAAGACTGAAGGTGTCAATCAAAGGACATACAATGTAATGGACAAAGAAAAGACTGAAGGTGTCAATCGAAGGACATACAATGTAATGGACAAAGAAAAGACTGAAGGTGTCAATCAAAGGACATACAATGTAATGGACAAAGAAAAGACTGAAGGTGTTAATCAAAGGACATACAATGTAATGGACAAAGAAAAGACTGAAGGTGTCAATCAAAGGACATACAATGTAATGGACAAAGAAAAGACTGAAGGTGTCAATCAAAGGACATACAATGTAATGGACAAAGAAAAGACTGAAGGTGTCAATCAAAGGACATACAATGTAATGGACAAAGAAAAGACTGAAGGTGTCAATCAAAGGACATACAATGTAATGGACAAAGAAAAGACTGAAGGTGTCAATCAAAGGACATACAATGTAATGGACAAAGAAAAGACTGAAGGTGTCAATCAAAGGACATACAATGTAATGGACAAAGAAAAGACTGAAGGTGTCAATCAAAGGACATGCAATCTAATGGACAAAGAAAAGACTGAAGGTGTCAATCAAAGGACATACAATGTAATGGACAAAGAAAAGACTTAAGGTGTTAATCAAAGGACATACAATGTAATGGACAAAGAAAAGACTGAAGGTGTCAATCAAAGGACATACAATGTAATGGACAAAGAAAAGACTGAAGGTGTCAATCAAAGGACATACAATGTAATGGACAAAGAAAAGACTGAAGGTGTTAATCAAAGGACATACAATGTAATGGACAAAGAAAAGACTGAAGGTGTTAATCAAAGGACATACAATGTAATGGACAAAGAAAAGACTGAAGGTGTCAATCAAAGGACATACAATGTAATGGACAAAGAAAAGACTGAAGGTGTCAATCAAAGGACATACAATGTAATGGACAAAGAAAAGACTGAAGGTGTCAATCAAAGGACATACAATGTAATGGACAAAGAAAAGACTGAAGGTGTCAATCAAAGGACATGCAATGTAATGGACAAAGAAAAGACTGAAGGTGTCAATCAAAGGACATACAATGTAATGGACAAAGAAAAGACTGAAGGTGTCAATCAAAGGACATACAATGTAATGGACAAAGAAAAGACTGAAGGTGTCAATCAAAGGACATACAATGTAATGGACAAAGAAAAGACTGAAGGTGTTAATCAAAGGACATACAATGTAATGGACAAAGAAAAGACTGAAGGTGTCAATCAAAGGACATACAATGTAATGGACAAAGTAAAGACTGAAGGTGTCAATCAAAGGACATACAATGTAATGGACAAAGAAAAGACTGAAGGTGTCAATCAAAGGACATACAATGTAATGGACAAAGAAAAGACTGAAGGTGTCAATCAAAGGATATACAATGTAATGGACAAAGAAAAGACTGAAGGTGTCAATCAAAGGACATACAATGTAATGGACAAAGAAAAGACTGAAGGTGTCAATCAAAGGACATACAATGTAATGGACAAAGAAAAGACTGAAGGTGTCAATCAAAGGACATACAATGTAATGGACAAAGAAAAGACTGAAGGTGTCAATCAAAGGACATACAATGTAATGGACAAAGAAAAGACTGAAGGTGTCAATCAAAGGACATACAATGTAATGGACAAAGAAAAGACTTAAGGTGTTAATCAAAGGACATACAATGTAATGGACAAAGAAAAGACTGAAGGTGTCAATCAAAGGACATACAATGTAATGGACAAAGAAAAGACTGAAGGTGTCAATCAAAGGACATACAATGTAATGGACAAAGAAAAGACTGAAGGTGTCAATCAAAGGACATACAATGTAATGGACAAAGAAAAGACTGAAGGTGTCAATCAAAGGACATACAATGTAATGGACAAAGAAAAGACTGAAGGTGTCAATCAAAGGACATACAATGTAATGGACAAAGAAAAGACTGAAGGTGTCAATCAAAGGACATACAATGTAATGGACAAAGAAAAGACTGAAGGTGTTAATCAAAGGACATACAATGTAATGGACGAAAGAAAGACTGAAGGTGTCAATCAAAGGACATACAATGTAATGGACAAAGAAAAGACTGAAGGTGTCAATCAAAGGACATACAATGTAATGGACAAAGAAAAGACTGAAGGTGTCAATCAAAGGACATACAATGTAATGGACAAAGAAAAGACTGAAGGTGTTAATCAAAGGACATACAATGTAATGGACAAAGAAAAGACTGAAGGTGTTAATCAAAGGACATACAATGTAATGGACAAAGAAAAGACTGAAGGTGTCAATCAAAGGACATACAATGTAATGGACAAAGAAAAGACTGAAGGTGTTAATCAAAGGACATACAATGTAATGGACGAAAGAAAGACTGAAGGTGTCAATCAAAGGACATACAATGTAATGGACAAAGAAAAGACTGAAGGTGTCAATCAAAGGACATTCAATGTAATGGACGAAAGAAAGACTGAAGGTGTCAATCAAAGGACATACAATGTAATGGACAAAGAAAAGACTGAAGGTGTCAATCAAAGGACATACAATGTAATGGACAAAGAAAAGACTGAAGGTGTCAATCAAAAGACTTACAATGTAATGGACAAAGAAAAGACTGAAGGTGTTAATCAAAGGACATACAATGTAATGGACAAAGAAAAGACTGAAGGTGTCAATCAAAGGACATACAATGTAATGGACAAAGAAAAGACTTAAGGTGTTAATCAAAGGACATACAATGTAATGGACAAAGAAAAGACTGAAGGTGTCAATCAAAGGACATACAATGTAATGGACAAAGAAAAGACTGAAGGTGTTAATCAAAGGACATACAATGTAATGGACAAAGAAAAGACTGAAGGTGTTAATCAAAGGACATACAATGTAATGGACGAAAGAAAGATTGAAGGTGTCAATCAAAGGACATACAATGTAATGGACAAAGAAAAAATTGAAGGTGTTATTCAAAGGACATACAATGTAATGGACGAAGAAAAGACTGAAGGTGTTAATCAAAGGACATACAATGTAACGGACAAAGAAAATACTGAAGGTGTTAATCAAAGGACATGCAATGTAATGGACAAAGAAAAGACTGAAGATGTTAATCAAAGTACATACAATGTAATGGACAAAGAAAAGACTGAAGGTGTTAATCAAAGGACATACAATGTAATGGACAAAGAAAAGACTTAAGGCGTCAATCAAAGGACATGCAATGTAATGGACAAAGAAAAGACTGAAGGTGTCAATCAAAGGACATACAATGTAATGGACATAGAAAAGACTGAAGGTGTCAATCGAAGGACATACAATGTAATGGACAAAGAAAAGACTGAAGGTGTTAATCAAAGGACATACAATGTAATGAACAAAGAAAGGAATGAAGGTGTCAATCAAAGGACATACAATGTAATGGACAAAGAAAAAATTGAAGGTGTTAATCAAAGGACATACAATGTAATGGACGAAGAAAAGACTGAAGGTGTTAATCAAAGGACATACAATGTAACGGACAAAGAAAATACTGAAGGTGTTAATCAAAGGACATACAATGTAATGGACAAAGAAAAGACTGAAGGTGTCAATCAAAGGAGATACAATGTAATGGACAAAGAAAAGACTGAAGGTGTTAATCAAAGGACATGCAATGTAATGGACAAAGAAAAGACTGAAGATGTTAATCAAAGTACATACAATGTAATGGACAAAGAAAAGACTGAAGGTGTCAATCAAAGGACATACAATGTAATGGAAAAAGAAAAGACTTCAGGCGTCAATCAAAGGACATGCAATGTAATGGACAAAGAAAAGACTGAAGGTGTCAATCAAAGGACATACAATGTAATGGACAAAGAAAAGACTGAAGGTGTTAATCAAAGGACATGCAATGTAATGGACAAAGAAAAGACTGAAGATGTTAATCAAAGTACATACAATGTAATGGACAAAGAAAAGACTGAAGATGTTAATCAAAGTACATACAATGTAATGGACAAAGAAAAGACTGAAGGTGTCAATCAAAGGACATGCAATGTAATGGACAAAGAAAAGACTGAAGGTGTCAATCAAAGGACATACAATGTAATGGACAAAGAAAAGACTGAAGGTGTCAATCAAAGGACATACAATGTAATGAACAAAGAAAAGAATGAAGGTGTCAATCAAAGGACATACAATGTAATGGACAAAGAAAAAATTGAAGGTGTTAATCAAAGGACATACAATGTAATGGACGAAGAAAAGACTGAAGGTGTTAATCAAAGGACATACAATGTAACGGACAAAGAAAATACTGAAGGTGTTAATCAAAGGACATACAATGTAATGGACAAAGAAAAGACTGAAGGTGTCAATCAAAGGAGATACAATGTAATGGACAAATAAAAGACTGAAGGTGTTAATCAAAGTACATACAATGTAATGGACAAAGAAAAGACTGAAGGTGTTAATCAAAGGACATACAATGTAATGGACAAAGAAAAGACTTAAGGTATTAATCAAAGGACATACAATGTAATGGACAAAGAAAAGACTGAAGGTGTTAATCAAAGGACATACAATGTAATGGACAAAGAAAAGACTGAAGGTGTCAATCAAAGGAGATACAATGTAATGGACAAAGAAAAGACTAAAGGTGTTAATCAAAGGACATACAATGTAATGGACAAAGAAAAGAATGAAGGTGTTAATCAAAGTACATACAATGTAATGGACAAAGAAAAGACTGAAGGTGTTAATCAAAGGACATACAATGTAATGGACAAAGAAAAGACTTAAGGTATTAATCAAAGGACATACAATGTAATGGACGAAAGAAAGATTGAAGGTGTCAATCAAAGGACATACAATGTAATGGACAAAGAAAAAATTGAAGGTGTTAATCAAAGGACATACAATGTAATGGACAAAGAAAAGACTGAAGGTGTCAATCAAAGGACATACAATGTAATGGACGAAGAAAAGACTGAAGGTGTTAATCAAAGGACATACAATGTAACGGACAAAGAAAATACTGAAGGTGTTAATCAAAGGACATACAATGTAATGGACAAAGAAAAGACTGAAGGTGTCAATCAAAGGAGATACAATGTAATGGACAAAGAAAAGACTGAAGGTGTTAATCAAAGGACATGCAATGTAATGGACAAAGAAAAGACTGAAGATGTTAATCAAAGTACATACAATGTAATGGACAAAGAAAAGACTGAAGGTGTTAATCAAAGGACATACAATGTAATGGACAAAGAAAAGACTTAAGGCGTCAATCAAAGGACATGCAATGTAATGGACAAAGAAAAGACTGAAGGTGTCAATCAAAGGACATACAATGTAATGGACAAAGAAAAGACTGAAGGTGTCAATCGAAGGACATACAATGTAATGGACAAAGAAAAGACTGAAGGTGTTAATCAAAGGACATACAATGTAATGAACAAAGAAAAGAATGAAGGTGTCAATCAAAGGACATACAATGTAATGGACAAAGAAAAAATTGAAGGTGTTAATCAAAGGACATACAATGTAATGGACGAAGAAAAGACTGAAGGTGCTAATCAAAGGACATACAATGTAACGGACAAAGAAAATACTGAAGGTGTTAATCAAAGGACATACAATGTAATGGACAAAGAAAAGACTGAAGGTGTCAATCAAAGGAGATACAATGTAATGGACAAATAAAAGACTGAAGGTGTTAATCAAAGTACATACAATGTAATGGACAAAGAAAAGACTGAAGGTGTTAATCAAAGGACATACAATGTAATGGACAAAGAAAAGACTTAAGATATTAATCAAAGGACATACAATGTAATGGACAAAGAAAAGACTGAAGGTGTTAATCAAAGGACATACAATGTAATGGACAAAGAAAAGACTGAAGGTGTCAATCAAAGGAGATACAATGTAATGGACAAAGAAAAGACTGAAGGTGTTAATCAAAGGACATACAATGTAATGGACAAAGAAAAGACTGAAGATGTTAATCAAAGAACATACAATATAATGGACAAAGAAAAGACTGAAGGTGTTAATCAAAGTACATACAATGTAATGGACAAAGAAAAGACTGAAGGTGTTAATCAAAGGACATACAATGTAATGGATAAAGAAAAGACTGAAGGTGTTAATCAAAGGACATCCAATGTAATGGACAAAAAAAGACTGAAGGTGTTAATCAAAGGACATACAATGTAATGGACAAAGAAAAGACAAGGTGTTAATCAAAGGACATACAATGTAATGGACAAAGAAAAGACTGAAGGTGTTAATCAAAGGACATACAATGTAATGGACAAAAGAAAGACTGAAGGTGTTAATCAAAGGACATACAATATAATGGACAAAGAAAAGACTGAAGGTGTTAATCAAAGGACATACAATGTAATGGACAAAGAAAAGACTGAAGGTGTTAATCAAAGGACATACAATGTAATGGACAAAGAAAAGACTGAAGGTGTTAATCAAAGGACATACAATGTAATGGACAAAGAAAAAACTGAAGGTGTCAATCAAAGGACATGCAATGTAATGGACAAAGAAAAGAATGAAGGTGTCAATCAAAGGACATACAATGTAATGGACAAAGAAAAGACTGAAGGTGTTAATCAAAGGACATACAATGTAATGGACAAAGAAAAGACTGAAGGTGTTAATCAAAGGACATACAATGTAATGGACAAAGAAAAGACAAGGTGTTAATCAAAGGACATACAATGTAATGGACAAAGAAAATACTGAAGGTGTTAATCAAAGGACATACAATGTAATGGACAAAAGAAAGACTGAAGGTGTTAATCAAAGGACATACAATGTAATGGAAAAAGAAAAGACAAGGTGTTAATCAAAGGACATACAATGTAATGGACAAAGAAAAGACTGAAGGTGTCAATCAAAGGACATACAATGTAATGGACAAAAGAAAGACTGAAGGTGTCAATCAAAGGACATACAATGTAATGGACAAAGAAAAGACTGAAGGTGTTAATCAAAGGACATACAATGTAATGGACAAAAGAAAGACTGAAGGTGTCAATGAAAGGACATGCAATGTAATGGACAAAGAAAAGAATGAAGGTGTCAATCAAAGGACATACAATGTAATGGACAAAGAAAAGACTGAAGGTGTTAATCAAAGGACATACAATGTAATGGACAAAGAAAAGACTGAAGGTGTTAATCAAAGGACATACAATGTAATGGACAAAGAAAAGACTGAAGGTGTCACTCAAAGGACATACAATGTAATGGACAAAGAAAAGACTGAAGGTGTTAATCAAAGGACATACAATGTAATGGACGAAAGAAAGACTGAAGGTGTTATTCAAAAGGACATACAATGTAATGGACAAAGAAAAGACTGAAGGTGTTAATCAAAGGACATACAATGTAATGGACAAAGAAAAGACTGAAGGTGTTAATCAAAGGACATACAATGTAATGGACAAAGAAAAGACTGAAGGTGTCAATCAAAGACATACAATGTAATGGACAAAGAAAAGACTGAAGGTGTTAATCAAAGGACATACAATGTAATGGACAAAGAAAAGACTGAAGGTGTTAATCAAAGGACATACAATGTAATGGACAAAGAAAAGACTGAAGGTGTCAATCAAAGGACATACAATGTAATGGACAAAGAAAAGACTGAAGGTGTCAATCAAAGGACATACATTGTAATGGACAAAGAAAAGACTGAAGGTGTCAATCAAAGGACATACAATGTAATGGACAAAGAAAAGACTGAAGGTGTCAATCAAAGGATATACAATGTAATGGACAAAGAAAAGACTGAAGGTGTCAATCAAAGGACATACAATGTAATGGACAAAGAAAAGACTGAAGGTGTCAATCAAAGGACATACAATGTAATGGACAAAGAAAAGACTGAAGGTGTCAATCAAAGGACATACAATGTAATGGACAAAGAAAAGACTGAAGGTGTCAATCAAAGGACATACAATGTAATGGACAAAGAAAAGACTGAAGGTGTCAATCAAAGGACATACAATGTAATGGACAAAGAAAAGACTGAAGGTGTCAATCAAAGGACATACAATATAATGGACAAAGAAAAGACTGAAGGTGTCAATCAAAGGACTAACAATGTAATGGACAAAGAAAAGACTGAAGGTGTTAATCAAAGGACATACAATGTAATGGACAAAGAAAAGACTGAAGGTGTCAATCAAAGGACATACAATGTAATGGACAAAAAAAGACTGAAGGTGTCAATCAAAGGACATACAATGTAATGGACAAAGAAAAGACTGAAGGTGTCAATCAAAGGACATGCAATGTAATGGACAAAGAAAAGACTGAAGGTGTCAATCAAAGGACATACAATGTAATGGACAAAAGAAAGACTGAAGGTGTTAATCAAAGGACATACAATGTAATGGACAAAGAAAAGACAAGGTGTTAATCAAAGGACATACAATGTAATGGACAAAGAAAAGACTGAAGGTGTTAATCAAAGGACATACAATGTAATGGACAAAAGAAAGACTGAAGGTGTTAATCAAAGGACATACAATGTAATGGACAAAGAAAAGACTGAAGGTGTTAATCAAAGGACATACAATGTAATGGACAAAGAAAAGACTGAAGGTGTTAATCAAAGGACATACAATGTAATGGACAAAGAAAAGACTGAAGGTGTTAATCAAAGGACATACAATGTAATGGACAAAGAAAAAACTGAAGGTGTCAATCAAAGGACATGCAATGTAATGGACAAAGAAAAGAATGAAGGTGTCAATCAAAGGACATACAATGTAATGGACAAAGAAAAGACTGAAGGTGTTAATCAAAGGACATACAATGTAATGGACAAAGAAAAGACTGAAGGTGTTAATCAAAGGACATACAATGTAATGGACAAAGAAAAGACAAGGTGTTAATCAAAGGACATACAATGTAATGGACAAAGAAAATACTGAAGGTGTTAATCAAAGGACATACAATGTAATGGACAAAAGAAAGACTGAAGGTGTTAATCAAAGGACATACAATGTAATGGAAAAAGAAAAGACAAGGTGTTAATCAAAGGACATACAATGTAATGGACAAAGAAAAGACTGAAGGTGTCAATCAAAGGACATACAATGTAATGGACAAAAGAAAGACTGAAGGTGTCAATCAAAGGACATACAATGTAATGGACAAAGAAAAGACTGAAGGTGTTAATCAAAGGACATACAATGTAATGGACAAAAGAAAGACTGAAGGTGTCAATGAAAGGACATGCAATGTAATGGACAAAGAAAAGAATGAAGGTGTCAATCAAAGGACATACAATGTAATGGACAAAGAAAAGACTGAAGGTGTTAATCAAAGGACATACAATGTAATGGACAAAGAAAAGACTGAAGGTGTTAATCAAAGGACATACAATGTAATGGACAAAGAAAAGACTGAAGGTGTCACTCAAAGGACATACAATGTAATGGACAAAGAAAAGACTGAAGGTGTTAATCAAAGGACATACAATGTAATGGACGAAAGAAAGACTGAAGGTGTTATTCAAAGGACATACAATGTAATGGACAAAGAAAAGACTGAAGGTGTTAATCAAAGGAAATACAATGTAATGGACAAAGAAAAGACTGAAGGTGTTAATCAAAGGACATACAATGTAATGGACAAAGAAAAGACTGAAGGTGTCAATCAAAGGACATACAATGTAATGGACAAAGAAAAGACTGAAGGTGTTAATCAAAGGACATACAATGTAATGGACAAAGAAAAAACTGAAGGTGTTAATCAAAGGACATACAATGTAATGGACAAAGAAAAGACTGAAGGTGTCAATCAAAGGACATACAATGTAATGGACAAAGAAAAGACTGAAGGTGTCAATCAAAGGACATACATTGTAATGGACAAAGAAAAGACTGAAGGTGTCAATCAAAGGACATACAATGTAATGGACAAAGAAAAGACTGAAGGTGTCAATCAAAGGATATACAATGTAATGGACAAAGAAAAGACTGAAGGTGTCAATCAAAGGACATACAATGTAATGGACAAAGAAAAGACTGAAGGTGTCAATCAAAGGACATACAATGTAATGGACAAAGAAAAGAATGAAGGTGTCAATCAAAGGACATACAATGTAATGGACAAAGAAAAGACTGAAGGTGTCAATCAAAGGACATACAATGTAATGGACAAAGAAAAGACTGAAGGTGTCAATCAAAGGACATACAATGTAATGGACAAAGAAAAGACTGAAGGTGTCAATCAAAGGACATACAATATAATGGACAAAGAAAAGACTGAAGGTGTCAATCAAAGGACATACAATGTAATGGACAAAGAAAAGACTGAAGGTGTCAATCAAAGGACATACAATGTAATGGACAAAGAAAAGACTGAAGGTGTCAATCAAAGGACATACAATGTAATGGACAAAGAAAAGACTGAAGGTGTCAATCAAAGGACATACAATGTAATGGACAAAAAAAACTGAAGGTGTCAATCAAAGGACATACAATGTAATGGACAAAGAAAAGACTGAAGGTGTCAATCAAAGGACATGCAATGTAATGGACAAAGAAAAGACTGAAGGTGTCAATCAAAGGACATACAATGTAATGGACAAAGAAAAGACTGAAGGTGTCAATCAAAGGACATACAATGTAATGGACAAAGAAAAGAATGAAGGTGTCAATCAAAGGACATACAATGTAATGGACAAAGAAAAGACTGAAGGTGTCAATCAAAGGACATACAATGTAATGGACAAAGAAAAGACTGAAGGTGTCAATCAAAGGACATACAATGTAATGGACAAAGAAAAGACTGAAGGTGTCAATCAAAGGACATACAATGTAATGGACAAAGAAAAGACTGAAGGTGTCAATCAAAGGACATACAATGTAATGGACAAAGAAAAGACTGAAGGTGTTAATCAAAGGACATACAATGTAATGGACGAAAGAAAGACTGAAGGTGTCAATCAAAGGACATACAATGTAATGGACAAAGAAAAGACTGAAGGTGTCAATCAAAGGACATACAATGTAATGGACAAAGAAAAGACTGAAGGTTTCAATCAAAGGACATACAATGTAATGGACGAAAGAAAGACTGAAGGTGTCAATCAAAGGACATACAATGTAATGGACAAAGAAAAGACTGAAGGTGTCAATCAAAGGACATACAATGTAATGGACAAAGAAAAGACTGAAGGTGTCAATCAAAGGACATACAATGTAATGGACAAAGAAAAGACTGAAGGTGTTAATCAAAGGACATACAATGTAATGGACGAGAGAAAGACTGAAGGTGTCAATCAAAGGACATACAATGTAATGGACAAAGAAAAGACTGAAGGTGTCAATCAAAGGACATACAATGTAATGGACAAAGAAAAGACTGAAGGTGTCAATCAAAGGACATACAATGTAATGGACAAAGAAAAGACTGAAGGTGTCAATCAAAGGACATACAATGTAATGGACAAAGAAAAGACTGAAGGTGTTAATCAAAGGACATACAATGTAATGGACAAAGAAAAGACTGAAGGTGTCAATCAAAGGACATACAATGTAATGGACAAAGAAAAGACTGAAGGTGTCAATCAAAGGACATACAATTTAATGGACAAAGAAAAGACTGAAGGTGTTAATCAAAGGACATACAATGTAATGGACAAAGAAAAGACTGAAGGTGTTAATCAAAGGACATACAATGTAATGGACGAAAGAAAGATTGAAGGTGTCAATCAAAGGACATACAATGTAATGGACAAAGAAAAGACTGAAGGTGTCAATCAAAGGACATACAATGTAATGGACAAAGAAAAGACAGAAGGTGTTAATCAAAGGACATACAATGTAATGGACAAAGAAAAGACTGAAGGTGTTAATCAAAGGACATACAATGTAATGGACAAAGAAAAGACTGAAGGTGTTAATCAAAGGACATACAATGTAATGGACAAAGAAAAGACTGAAAGTGTTAATCAAAGGACATACAATGTAATGGACAAAGAAAAGAATGAAGGTGTTAATCAAAGGACATACAATGTAATGGACAAAGAAAAGACTGAAGGTGTCAATCAAAGGACATACAATGTAATGGACAAAGAAAAGACTGAAGGTGTCAATCAAAGGACATACAATGTAATGGACAAAGAAAAGACTGAAGGTGTCAATCAAAGGACATACAATATAATGGACAAAGAAAAGACTGAAGGTGTCAATCAAAGGACATACAATGTAATGGACAAAGAAAAGACTGAAGGTGTCAATCAAAGGACATACAATGTAATGGACAAAGAAAAGACTGAAGGTGTCAATCAAAGGACATACAATGTAATGGACAAAAAAAGACTGAAGGTGTCAATCAAAGGACATACAATGTAATGGACAAAGAAAAGACTGAAGGTGTCAATCAAAGGACATGCAATGTAATGGACAAAGAAAAGACTGAAGGTGTCAATCAAAGGACATACAATGTAATGGACAAAGAAAAGACTGAAGGTGTCAATCAAAGGACATACAATGTAATGGACAAAGAAAAGAATGAAGGTGTCAATCAAAGGACATACAATGTAATGGACAAAGAAAAGACTGAAGGTGTCAATCAAAGGACATACAATGTAATGGACAAAGAAAAGACTGAAGGTGTCAATCAAAGGACATACAATGTAATGGACAAAGAAAAGACTGAAGGTGTCAATCAAAGGACATACAATGTAATGGACAAAGAAAAGACTGAAGGTGTCAATCAAAGGACATACAATGTAATGGACAAAGAAAAGACTGAAGGTGTTAATCAAAGGACATACAATGTAATGGACGAAAGAAAGACTGAAGGTGTCAATCAAAGGACATACAATGTAATGGACAAAGAAAAGACTGAAGGTGTCAATCAAAGGACATACAATGTAATGGACAAAGAAAAGACTGAAGGTGTCAATCAAAGGACATACAATGTAATGGACGAAAGAAAGACTGAAGGTGTCAATCAAAGGACATACAATGTAATGGACAAAGAAAAGACTGAAGGTGTCAATCAAAGGACATACAATGTAATGGACAAAGAAAAGACTGAAGGTGTTAATCAAAGGACATACAATGTAATGAACAAAGAAAAGACTGAAGGTGTTAATCAAAGGACATACAATGTAATGGACGAGAGAAAGACTGAAGGTGTCAATCAAAGGACATACAATGTAATGGACAAAGAAAAGACTGAAGGTGTCAATCAAAGGACATACAATGTAATGGACAAAGAAAAGACTGAAGGTGTCAATCAAAGGACATACAATGTAATGGACAAAGAAAAGACTGAAGGTGTTAATCAAAGGACATACAATGTAATGGACAAAGAAAAGATTGAAGGTGTCAATCAAAGGACATACAATGTAATGGACAAAGAAATGACTGAAGGTGTCAATCAAAGGACATACAATTTAATGGACAAAGAAAAGACTGAAGGTGTTAATCAAAGGACATACAATGTAATGGACAAAGAAAAGACTGAAGGTGTTAATCAAAGGACATACAATGTAATGGACGAAAGAAAGATTGAAGGTGTCAATCAAAGGACATACAATGTAATGGACAAAGAAAAGACTGAAGGTGTCAATCAAAGGACATACAATGTAATGGACAAAGAAAAGACAGAAGCTGTTAATCAAAGGACATACAATGTAATGGACAAAGAAAAGACTGAAGGTGTTAATCAAAGGACATACAATGTAATGGACAAAGAAAAGACTGAAGGTGTTAATCAAAGGACATACAATGTAATGGACAAAGAAAAGACTGAAAGTGTTAATCAAAGGACATACAATGTAATGGACAAAGAAAAGAATGAAGGTGTTAATCAAAGGACATACAATGTAATGGACAAAGAAAAGACTGAAGGTGTCAATCAAAGGACATGCAATGTAATGGACAAAGAAAAGACTGAAGGTGTTAATCAAAGGACATACAATGTAATGGACGAAAGAAAGATTGAAGGTGTCATTCAAAGGACATACAATGTAATGGACAAAGAAAAGACTGAAGGTGTCAATCAAAGGACATACAATGTAATGGACAAAGAAAAGACTGAAGGTGTCAATCAAAGGACATACAATGTAATGGACAAAGAAAAGACTGAAGGTGTCAATCAAAGGACATACAATGTAATGGACAAAGAAAAGACTGAAGGTGTCAATCAAAGGACATACAATGTAATGGACGAAGAAAAGACTGAAGGTGTTAATCAAAGGACATACAATGTAATGGACAAAGAAAAGAATGAAGGTGTTAATCAAAGGACATACAATGTAATGGACAAAGAAAAGACTGAAGGTGTCAATCAAAGGACATGCAATGTAATGGACAAAGAAAAGACTGAAGGTGTCAATCAAAGGACATACATGGTAATGGACAAAAGAAAGACTGAAGGTGTTAATCAAAGGACATACAATGTAATGGACAAAGAAAAGACAAGGTGTTAATCAAAGGACATACAATGTAATGGACAAAGAAAAGACTGAAGGTGTTAATCAAAGGACATACAATGTAATGGACAAAAGAAAGACTGAAGGTGTTAATCAAAGGACATACAATGTAATGGACAAAGAAAAGACTGAAGGTGTTAATCAAAGGACATACAATGTAATGGACAAAGAAAAGACTGAAGGTGTTAATCAAAGGACATACAATGTAATGGACAAAGAAAAGACTGAAGGTGTTAATCAAAGGACATACAATGTAATGGACAAAGAAAAAACTGAAGGTGTCAATCAAAGGACATGCAATGTAATGGACAAAGAAAAGAATGAAGGTGTCAATCAAAGGACATACAATGTAATGGACAAAGAAAAGACTGAAGGTGTTAATCAAAGGACATACAATGTAATGGACAAAGAAAAGACTGAAGGTGTTAATCAAAGGACATACAATGTAATGGACAAAGAAAAGACAAGGTGTTAATCAAAGGACATACAATGTAATGGACAAAGAAAATACTGAAGGTGTTAATCAAAGGACATACAATGTAATGGACAAAAGAAAGACTGAAGGTGTTAATCAAAGGACATACAATGTAATGGAAAAAGAAAAGACAAGGTGTTAATCAAAGGACATACAATGTAATGGACAAAGAAAAGACTGAAGGTGTCAATCAAAGGACATACAATGTAATGGACAAAAGAAAGACTGAAGGTGTCAATCAAAGGACATACAATGTAATGGACAAAGAAAAGACTGAAGGTGTTAATCAAAGGACATACAATGTAATGGACAAAAGAAAGACTGAAGGTGTCAATGAAAGGACATGCAATGTAATGGACAAAGAAAAGAATGAAGGTGTCAATCAAAGGACATACAATGTAATGGACAAAGAAAAGACTGAAGGTGTTAATCAAAGGACATACAATGTAATGGACAAAGAAAAGACTGAAGGTGTTAATCAAAGGACATACAATGTAATGGACAAAGAAAAGACTGAAGGTGTCACTCAAAGGACATACAATGTAATGGACAAAGAAAAGACTGAAGGTGTTAATCAAAGGACATACAATGTAATGGACGAAAGAAAGACTGAAGGTGTTATTCAAAGGACATACAATGTAATGGACAAAGAAAAGACTGAAGGTGTTAATCAAAGGACATACAATGTAATGGACAAAGAAAAGACTGAAGGTGTT
Organism: Bathymodiolus brooksi; assembly: GCA_963680875.1. Lineage (NCBI taxonomy): Eukaryota > Metazoa > Mollusca > Bivalvia > Mytilida > Modiolidae > Bathymodiolus > Bathymodiolus brooksi. The sequence goes on from OY804575.1 coordinate 33,624,659, forward strand.
AATCAAAGGACATACAATGTAATGGACAAAGAAAAGACTGAAGGTGTCAATCAAAGGACATACAATGTAATGGACAAAGAAAAGACTGAAGGTGTTAATCAAAGGACATACAATGTAATGGACAAAGAAAAGACTGAAGGTGTTAATCAAAGGACATACAATGTAATGGACAAAGAAAAGACTGAAGGTGTCAATCAAAGGACATACAATGTAATGGACAAAGAAAAGACTGAAGGTGTCAATCAAAGGACATACATTGTAATGGACAAAGAAAAGACTGAAGGTGTCAATCAAAGGACATACAATGTAATGGACAAAGAAAAGACTGAAGGTGTCAATCAAAGGATATACAATGTAATGGACAAAGAAAAGACTGAAGGTGTCAATCAAAGGACATACAATGTAATGGACAAAGAAAAGACTGAAGGTGTCAATCAAAGGACATACAATGTAATGGACAAAGAAAAGACTGAAGGTGTCAATCAAAGGACATACAATGTAATGGACAAAGAAAAGACTGAAGGTGTCAATCAAAGGACATACAATGTAATGGACAAAGAAAAGACTGAAGGTGTCAATCAAAGGACATACAATGTAATGGACAAAGAAAAGACTGAAGGTGTCAATCAAAGGACATACAATATAATGGACAAAGAAAAGACTGAAGGTGTCAATCAAAGGACATACAATGTAATGGACAAAGAAAAGACTGAAGGTGTCAATCAAAGGACATACAATGTAATGGACAAAGAAAAGACTGAAGGTGTCAATCAAAGGACATACAATGTAATGGACAAAGAAAAGACTGAAGGTGTCAATCAAAGGACATACAATGTAATGGACAAAGAAAAGACTGAAGGTGTCAATCAAAGGACATACAATGTAATGGACAAAGAAAAGACTGAAGGTGTCAATCAAAGGACATACAATGTAATGGACAAAGAAAAGACTGAAGGTGTCAATCAAAGGACATACAATATAATGGACAAAGAAAAGACTGAAGGTGTCAATCAAAGGACATACAATGTAATGGACAAAGAAAAGACTGAAGGTGTCAATCAAAGGACATACAATGTAATGGACAAAAAAAGACTGAAGGTGTCAATCAAAGGACATACAATGTAATGGACAAAGAAAAGACTGAAGGTGTCAATCAAAGGACATGCAATGTAATGGACAAAGAAAAGACTGAAGGTGTCAATCAAAGGACATACAATGTAATGGACAAAGAAAAGACTGAAGGTGTCAATCAAAGGACATACAATGTAATGGACAAAGAAAAGAATGAAGGTGTCAATCAAAGGACATACAATGTAATGGACAAAGAAAAGACTGAAGGTGTCAATCAAAGGACATACAATGTAATGGACAAAGAAAAGACTGAAGGTGTCAATCAAAGGACATACAATGTAATGGACAAAGAAAAGACTGAAGGTGTCAATCAAAGGACATACAATGTAATGGACAAAGAAAAGACTGAAGGTGTCAATCAAAGGACATACAATGTAATGGACAAAGAAAAGACTGAAGGTGTTAATCAAAGGACATACAATGTAATGGACGAAAGAAAGACTGAAGGTGTCAATCAAAGGACATACAATGTAATGGACAAAGAAAAGACTGAAGGTGTCAATCAAAGGACATACAATGTAATGGACAAAGAAAAGACTGAAGGTGTCAATCAAAGGACATATAAGGGAATGGACGAAAGAAAGACTGAAGGTGTCAATCAAAGGACATACAATGTAATGGACAAAGAAAAGACTGAAGGTGTCAATCAAAGGACATACAATGTAATGGACAAAGAAAAGACTGAAGGTGTCAATCAAAGGACATACAATGTAATGGACAAAGAAAAGACTGAAGGTGTTAATTAAAGGACATACAATGTAATGGACGAGAGAAAGACTGAAGGTGTCAATCAAAGGACATACAATGTAATGGACAAAGAAAAGACTGAAGGTGTCAATCAAAGGACATACAATGTAATGGACAAAGAAAAGACTGAAGGTGTCAATCAAAGGACATACAATGTAATGGACAAAGAAAAGACTGAAGGTGTTAATCAAAGGACATACAATGTAATGGACAAAGAAAAGACTGAAGGTGTCAATCAAAGGACATACAATGTAATGGACAAAGAAAAGACTGAAGGTGTCAATCAAAGGACATACAATTTAATGGACAAAGAAAAGACTGAAGGTGTTAATCAAAGGACATACAATGTAATGGACAAAGAAAAGACTGAAGGTGTTAATCAAAGGACATACAATGTAATGGACGAAAGAAAGATTGAAGGTGTCAATCAAAGGACATACAATGTAATGGACAAAGAAAAGACTGAAGGTGTCAATCAAAGGACATACAATGTAATGGACAAAGAAAAGACAGAAGGTGTTAATCAAAGGACATACAATGTAATGGACAAAGAAAAGACTGAAGGTGTTAATCAAAGGACATACAAGGTAATGGACAAAGAAAAGACTGAAGGTGTTAATCAAAGGACATACAATGTAATGGACAAAGAAAAGACTGAAAGTGTTAATCAAAGGACATACAATGTAATGGACAAAGAAAAGAATGAAGGTGTTAATCAAAGGACATACAATGTAATGGACAAAGAAAAGACTGAAGGTGTCAATCAAAGGACATACAATGTAATGGACAAAGAAAAGACTGAAGGTGTCAATCAAAGGACATACAATGTAATGGACAAAGAAAAGACTGAAGGTGTCAATCAAAGGACATACAATATAATGGACAAAGAAAAGACTGAAGGTGTCAATCAAAGGACATACAATGTAATGGACAAAGAAAAGACTGAAGGTGTCAATCAAAGGACATACAATGTAATGGACAAAGAAAAGACTGAAGGTGTCAATCAAAGGACATACAATGTAATGGACAAAAAAAGACTGAAGGTGTCAATCAAAGGACATACAATGTAATGGACAAAGAAAAGACTGAAGGTGTCAATCAAAGGACATGCAATGTAATGGACAAAGAAAAGACTGAAGGTGTCAATCAAAGGACATACAATGTAATGGACAAAGAAAAGACTGAAGGTGTCAATCAAAGGACATACAATGTAATGGACAAAGAAAAGAATGAAGGTGTCAATCAAAGGACATACAATGTAATGGACAAAGAAAAGACTGAAGGTGTCAATCAAAGGACATACAATGTAATGGACAAAGAAAAGACTGAAGGTGTCAATCAAAGGACATACAATGTAATGGACAAAGAAAAGACTGAAGGTGTCAATCAAAGGACATACAATGTAATGGACAAAGAAAAGACTGAAGGTGTTAATCAAAGGACATACAATGTAATGGACGAAAGAAAGACTGAAGGTGTCAATCAAAGGACATACAATGTAATGGACAAAGAAAAGACTGAAGGTGTCAATCAAAGGACATACAATGTAATGGACAAAGAAAAGACTGAAGGTGTCAATCAAAGGACATACAATGTAATGGACGAAAGAAAGACTGAAGGTGTCAATCAAAGGACATACAATGTAATGGACAAAGAAAAGACTGAAGGTGTCAATCAAAGGACATACAATGTAATGGACAAAGAAAAGACTGAAGGTGTTAATCAAAGGACATACAATGTAATGGACAAAGAAAAGACTGAAGGTGTTAATCAAAGGACATACAATGTAATGGACGAGAGAAAGACTGAAGGTGTCAATCAAAGGACATACAATGTAATGGACAAAGAAAAGACTGAAGGTGTTAATCAAAGGACATACAATGTAATGGACAAAGAAAAGACTGAAGGTGTCAATCAAAGGACATACAATGTAATGGACAAAGAAAAGACTGAAGGTGTTAATCAAAGGACATACAATGTAATGGACGAAAGAAAGACTGAAGGTGTCAATCAAAGGACATACAATGTAATGGACAAAGAAAAGACTGAAGGTGTCAATCAAAGGACATACAATGTAATGGACAAAGAAAAGACTGAAGGTGTCAATCAAAGGACATACAATGTAATGGACGAAAGAAAGACTGAAGGTGTCAATCAAAGGACATACAATGTAATGGACAAAGAAAAGACTGAAGGTGTCAATCAAAGGACATACAATGTAATGGACAAAGAAAAGACTGAAGGTGTTAATCAAAGGACATACAATGTAATGGACAAAGAAAAGACTGAAGGTGTTAATCAAAGGACATACAATGTAATGGACGAGAGAAAGACTGAAGGTGTCAATCAAAGGACATACAATGTAATGGACAAAGAAAAGACTGAAGGTGTTAATCAAAGGACATACAATGTAATGGACAAAGAAAAGACTGAAGGTGTCAATCAAAGGACATACAATGTAATGGACAAAGAAAAGACTGAAGGTGTCAATCAAAGGACATACAATTTAATGGACAAAGAAAAGACTGAAGGTGTTAATCAAAGGACATACAATGTAATGGACAAAGAAAAGACTGAAGGTGTTAATCAAAGGACATACAATGTAATGGACGAAAGAAAGATTGAAGGTGTCAATCAAAGGACATACAATGTAATGGACAAAGAAAAGACTGAAGGTGTCAATCAAAGGACATACAATGTAATGGACAAAGAAAAGACAGAAGCTGTTAATCAAAGGACATACAATGTAATGGACAAAGAAAAGACTGAAGGTGTTAATCAAAGGACATACAATGTAATGGACAAAGAAAAGACTGAAGGTGTTAATCAAAGGACATACAATGTAATGGACAAAGAAAAGACTGAAAGTGTTAATCAAAGGACATACAATGTAATGGACAAAGAAAAGAATGAAGGTGTTAATCAAAGGACATACAATGTAATGGACAAAGAAAAGACTGACGGTGTCAATCAAAGGACATGCAATGTAATGGACAAAGAAAAGACTGAAGGTGTCAATCAAAGGACATACAATGTAATGGACAAAGAAAAGACTGAAGGTGTTAATCAAAGGACATACAATGTAATGGACAAAGAAAAGACTGAAGGTGTCAATCAAAGGACATACAATGTAATGGACGAAAGAAAGATTGAAGGTGTCAATCAAAGGACATACAATGTAATGGACAAAGAAAAGACTGAAGGTGTCAATCAAAGGACATACAATGTAATGGACAAAGAAAAGACTGAAGGTGTCAATCAAAGGACATACAATGTAATGGACAAAGAAAAGACTGAAGGTGTCAATCAAAGGACATACAATGTAATGGACAAAGAAAAGACTGAAGGTGTCAATCAAAGGACATACAATGTAATGGACGAAGAAAAGACTGAAGGTGTTAATCAAAGGACATACAATGTAATGGACAAAGAAAAGAATGAAGGTGTTAATCAAAGGACATACAATGTAATGGACAAAGAAAAGACTGAAGGTGTCAATCAAAGGACATACAATGTAATGGACGAAAGAAAGATTGAAGGTGTCAATTAAAGGACATACAATGTAATGGACAAAGAAAAGACTGAAGGTGTCAATCAAAGGACATACAATGTAATGGACAAAGAAAAGACTGAAGGTGTCAATCAAAGGACATACAATGTAATGGACAAAGAAAAGACTGAAGGTGTCAATCAAAGGACATACAATATAATGGACAAAGAAAAGACTGAAGGTGTCAATCAAAGGACATACAATGTAATGGACAAAGAAAAGACTGAAGGTGTCAATCAAAGGACATACAATGTAATGGACAAAGAAAAGACTGAAGGTGTCAATCAAAGGACATACAATGTAATGGACAAAGAAAAGAATGAAGGTGTTAATCAAAGGACATACAATGTAATGGACAAAGAAAAGAATGAAGGTGTTAATCAAAGGACATACAATGTAATGGACAAAGAAAAGACTGAAGGTGTCAATCAAAGGACATACAATGTAATGGACGAGAGAAAGACTGAAGGTGTCAATCAAAGGACATACAATGTAATGGACAAAGAAAAGACTGAAGGTGTCAATTAAAGGACATACAATGTAATGGACAAAGAAAAGACTGAAGGTGTCAATCAAAGGACATACAATGTAATGGACAAAGAAAAGACTGAAGGTGTTAATCAAAGGACATACAATGTAATGGACAAAGAAAAGAATGAAGGTGTTAATCAAAGGACATACAATGTAATGGACAAAGAAAAGACTGAAGGTGTCAATCAAAGGACATACAATGTAATGGACGAAAGAAAGATTGAAGGTGTCAATCAAAGGACATACAATGTAATGGACAAAGAAAAGACTGAAGGTGTCAATCAAAGGACATACAATGTAATGGACAAAGAAAAGACTGAAGGTGTCAATCAAAGGACATACAATGTAATGGACAAAGAAAAGACTGAAGGTGTCAATCAAAGGACATACAATATAATGGACAAAGAAAAGACTGAAGGTGTCAATCAAAGGACATACAATGTAATGGACAAAGAAAAGACTGAAGGTGTCAATCAAAGGACATACAATGTAATGGACAAAGAAAAGACTGAAGGTGTCAATCAAAGGACATACAATGTAATGGACAAAGAAAAGAATGAAGGTGTTAATCAAAGGACATACAATGTAATGGACAAAGAAAAGAATGAAGGTGTTAATCAAAGGACATACAATGTAATGGACAAAGAAAAGACTGAAGGTGTCAATCAAAGGACATACAATGTAATGGACGAGAGAAAGACTGAAGGTGTCAATCAAAGGACATACAATGTAATGGACAAAGAAAAGACTGAAGGTGTCAATTAAAGGACATACAATGTAATGGACAAAGAAAAGACTGAAGGTGTCAATCAAAGGACATACAATGTAATGGACAAAGAAAAGACTGAAGGTGTTAATCAAAGGACATACAATGTAATGGACAAAGAAAAGACTGAAGGTGTCAATCAAAGGACATACAATGTAATGGACAAAGAAAAGACTGAAGGTGTCAATCAAAGGACATACAATTTAATGGACAAAGAAAAGACTGAAGGTGTTAATCAAAGGACATACAATGTAATGGACAAAGAAAAGACTGAAGGTGTTAATCAAAGGACATACAATGTAATGGACGAAAGAAAGATTGAAGGTGTCAATCAAAGGACATACAATGTAATGGACAAAGAAAAGACTGAAGGTGTCAATCAAAGGACATACAATGTAATGGACAAAGAAAAGACAGAAGGTGTTAATCAAAGGACATACAATGTAATGGACAAAGAAAAGACTGAAGGTGTTAATCAAAGGACATACAATGTAATGGACAAAGAAAAGACTGAAGGTGTTAATCAAAGGACATACAATGTAATGGACAAAGAAAAGACTGAAAGTGTTAATCAAAGGACATACAATGTAATGGACAAAGAAAAGAATGAAGGTGTTAATCAAAGGACATACAATGTAATGGACAAAGAAAAGACTGAAGGTGTCAATCAAAGGACATGCAATGTAATGGACAAAGAAAAGACTGAAGGTGTTAATCAAAGGACATACAATGTAATGGACAAAGAAAAGACTGAAGGTATTAATCAAAGGACATACAATGTAATGGACAAAGAAAAGACTGAAGGTGTCAATCAAAGGACATACAATGTAATGGACAAAGAAAAGACTGAAGGTGTTAATCAAAGGACATACAATGTAATGGACAAAGAAAAGACTGAAGGTGTCAATCAAAGGACATACAATGTAATGGACGAAAGAAAGATTGAAGGTGTCAATCAAAGGACATACAATGTAATGGACAAAGAAAAGACTGAAGGTGTCAATCAAAGGACATACAATGTAATGGACAAAGAAAAGACTGAAGGTGTCAATCAAAGGACATACAATGTAATGGACAAAGAAAAGACTGAAGGTGTCAATCAAAGGACATACAATGTAATGGACAAAGAAAAGACTGAAGGTGTCAATCAAAGGACATACAATGTAATGGACGAAGAAAAGACTGAAGGTGTTAATCAAAGGACATACAATGTAATGGACAAAGAAAAGAATGAAGGTGTTAATCAAAGGACATACAATGTAATGGACAAAGAAAAGACTGAAGGTGTCAATCAAAGGACATACAATGTAATGGACGAAAGAAAGATTGAAGGTGTCAATCAAAGGACATACAATGTAATGGACAAAGAAAAGACTGAAGGTGTCAATCAAAGGACATACAATGTAATGGACAAAGAAAAGACTGAAGGTGTCAATCAAAGGACATACAATGTAATGGACAAAGAAAAGACTGAAGGTGTCAATCAAAGGACATACAATATAATGGACAAAGAAAAGACTGAAGGTGTCAATCAAAGGACATACAATGTAATGGACAAAGAAAAGACTGAAGGTGTCAATCAAAGGACATACAATGTAATGGACAAAGAAAAGACTGAAGGTGTCAATCAAAGGACATACAATGTAATGGACAAAGAAAAGAATGAAGGTGTTAATCAAAGGACATACAATGTAATGGACAAAGAAAAGAATGAAGGTGTTAATCAAAGGACATACAATGTAATGGACAAAGAAAAGACTGAAGGTGTCAATCAAAGGACATACAATGTAATGGACGAGAGAAAGACTGAAGGTGTCAATCAAAGGACATACAATGTAATGGACAAAGAAAAGACTGAAGGTGTCAATCAAAGGACATACAATGTAATGGACAAAGAAAAGACTGAAGGTGTCAATCAAAGGACATACAATGTAATGGACAAAGAAAAGACTGAAGGTGTTAATCAAAGGACATACAATGTAATGGACAAAGAAAAGACTGAAGGTGTCAATCAAAGGACATACAATGTAATGGACAAAGAAAAGACTGAAGGTGTCAATCAAAGGACATACAATTTAATGGACAAAGAAAAGACTGAAGGTGTTAATCAAAGGACATACAATGTAATGGACAAAGAAAAGACTGAAGGTGTTAATCAAAGGACATACAATGTAATGGACGAAAGAAAGATTGAAGGTGTCAATCAAATGACATACAATGTAATGGACAAAGAAAAGACTGAAGGTGTCAATCAAAGGACATACAATGTAATGGACAAAGAAAAGACAGAAGGTGTTAATCAAAGGACATACAATGTAATGGTCAAAGAAAAGACTGAAGGTGTTAATCAAAGGACATACAATGTAATGGACAAAGAAAAGACTGAAGGTGTTAATCAAAGGACATACAATGTAATGGACAAAGAAAAGACTGAAAGTGTTAATCAAAGGACATACAATGTAATGGACAAAGAAAAGAATGAAGGTGTTAATCAAAGGACATACAATGTAATGGACAAAGAAAAGACTGAAGGTGTCAATCAAAGGACATGCAATGTAATGGACAAAGAAAAGACTGAAGGTGTTAATCAAAGGACATACAATGTAATGGACAAAGAAAAGACTGAAGGTATTAATCAAAGGACATACAATGTAATGGACAAAGAAAAGACTGAAGGTGTCAATCAAAGGACATACAATGTAATGGACAAAGAAAAGACTGAAGGTGTTAATCAAAGGACATACAATGTAATGGACAAAGAAAAGACTGAAGGTGTCAATCAAAGGACATACAATGTAATGGACGAAAGAAAGATTGAAGGTGTCAATCAAAGGACATACAATGTAATGGACAAAGAAAAGACTGAAGGTGTCAATCAAAGGACATACAATGTAATGGACAAAGAAAAGACTGAAGGTGTCAATCAAAGGACATACAATGTAATGGACAAAGAAAAGACTGAAGGTGTCAATCAAAGGACATACAATGTAATGGACAAAGAAAAGACTGAAGGTGTCAATCAAAGGACATACAATGTAATGGACGAAGAAAAGACTGAAGGTGTTAATCAAAGGACATACAATGTAATGGACAAAGAAAAGAATGAAGGTGTTAATCAAAGGACATACAATGTAATGGACAAAGAAAAGACTGAAGGTGTCAATCAAAGGACATACAATGTAATGGACGAAAGAAAGATTGAAGGTGTCAATCAAAGGACATACAATGTAATGGACAAAGAAAAGACTGAAGGTGTCAATCAAAGGACATACAATGTAATGGACAAAGAAAAGACTGAAGGTGTCAATCAAAGGACATACAATGTAATGGACAAAGAAAAGACTGAAGGTGTCAATCAAAGGACATACAATATAATGGACAAAGAAAAGACTGAAGGTGTCAATCAAAGGACATACAATGTAATGGACAAAGAAAAGACTGAAGGTGTCAATCAAAGGACATACAATGTAATGGACAAAGAAAAGACTGAAGGTGTCAATCAAAGGACATACAATGTAATGGACAAAGAAAAGAATGAAGGTGTTAATCAAAGGACATACAATGTAATGGACAAAGAAAAGAATGAAGGTGTTAATCAAAGGACATACAATGTAATGGACAAAGAAAAGACTGAAGGTGTCAATCAAAGGACATACAATGTAATGGACAAAGAAAAGACTGAAGGTGTCAATCAAAGGACATACAATGTAATGGACAAAGAAAAGACTGAAGGTGTCAATCAAAGGACATACAATGTAATGGACAAAGAAAAGAATGAAGGTGTTAATCAAAGGACATACAATGTAATGGACAAAGAAAAGAATGAAGGTGTTAATCAAAGGACATACAATGTAATGGACAAAGAAAAGACTGAAGGTGTCAATCAAAGGACATACAATGTAATGGACAAAGAAAAGACTGAAGGTGTCAATCAAAGGACATACAATGTAATGGACAAAGGAAAGAGGACAAAAAGACGAACAACAGTTAATAAAGCACTACACAGAAAACTAAAGATTGTGGAACACGAATCCTACCAAAACTAAAGCTAAAGATTGTGGAACACGAATCCTACCAAAACTAAAGCTAAAGATTGTGGAACACGAATCCTACCAAAACTAAAACTAAAGATTGTGGAACACGAATCCTACCAAAACTAAAACTAAAGATTGTGGAACACGAATCCTACCAAAACTAAAACTAAAGATTGTGGAACACGAATCCTACCAAAACTAAAACTAAAGATTGTGTAACACGAATCCTACCAAAACTAAAACTAAAGATTGTGGAACACGAATCCTACCAAAACTAAAACTAAATATTGTGTAACACGAATCCTACCAAAACTAAAACTAAAGATTGTGGAACACGAATCCTACCAAAACTAAAACTAAATATTGTGGAACACGAATCCTACCAAAACTAAAACTAAATATTGTGTAACACGAATCCTACCAAAACTAAAACTAAAGATTGTGGAACACGAATCCTACCAAAACTAAAACTAAAGATTGTGGAACACGAATCCTACCAAAACTAAAACTAAAGATTGTGTAACACGAATCCTACCAAAACTAAAACTAAAGATTGTGGAACACGAATCCTACCAAAACTAAAACTAAATATTGTGTAACACGAATCCTACCAAAACTAAAACTAAAGATTGTGGAACACGAATCCTACCAAAACTAAAACTAAAGATTGTGGAACACGAATCCTACCAAAACTAAAACTAAATATTGTGTAACACGAATCCTACCAAAACTAAAACTAAATATTGTGGAACACGAATCCTACCAAAACTAAAACTAAAGATTGTGGAACACGAATCCTACCAAAACTAAAACTAAAGATTGTGTAACACGAATCCTACCAAAACTAAAACTAAAGATTGTGGAACACGAATCCTACCAAAACTAAAACTAAAGATTGTGGAACACGAATCCTACCAAAACTAAAACTAAATATTGTGTAACACGAATCCTACCAAAACTAAAACTAAAGATTGTGGAACACGAATCCTACCAAAACTAAAACTAAAGATTGTGGAACACGAATCCTACCAAAACTAAAACTAAAGATTGTGTAACACGAATCCTACCAAAACTAAAACTAAAGATTGTGGAACACGAATCCTACCAAAACTAAAACTAAATATTGTGTTACACGAATCCTACCAAAACTAAAACTAAAGATTGTGGAACACGAATCCTACCAAAACTAAAACTAAAGATTGTGTAACACGAATCCTACCAAAACTAAAACTAAAGATTGTGGAACACGAATCCTACCAAAACTAAAACTAAAGATTGTGGAACACGAATCCTACCAAAACTAAAACTAAATATTGTGTAAAACGAATCCTACCAAAACTAAAACTAAAGATTGTGGAACACGAATCCTACCAAAACTAAAACTAAATATTGTGTAACACGAATCCTACCAAAACTAAAACTAAAGATTGTGGAACACGAATCCTACCAAAACTAAAACTAAAGATTGTGGAACACGAATCCTACCAAAACTAAAACTAAATATTGTGTAAAACGAATCCTACCAAAACTAAAACTAAAGATTGTGGAACACGAATCCTACCAAAACTAAAACTAAAGATTGTGGAACACGAATCCTACCAAAACTAAAACTAAAGATTGTGGAACACGAATCCTACCAAAACTAAAACTAAATATTGTGTAACACGAATCCTACCAAAACTAAAACTAAAGATTGTGGAACACGAATCCTACCAAAACTAAAACTAAAGATTGTGGAACACGAATCCTACCAAAACTAAAACTAAAGATTGTGTAACACGAATCCTACCAAAACTAAAACTAAAGATTGTGGAACACGAATCCTACCAAAACTAAAACTAAATATTGTGTTACACGAATCCTACCAAAACTAAAACTAAAGATTGTGGAACACGAATCCTACCAAAACTAAAACTAAAGATTGTGGAACACGAATCCTACCAAAACTAAAACTAAATATTGTGTTACACGAATCCTACCAAAACTAAAACTAAAGATTGTGGAACACGAATCCTACCAAAACTAAAACTAAAGATTGTGTAACACGAATCCTACCAAAACTAAAACTAAAGATTGTGGAACACGAATCCTACCAAAACTAAAACTAAAGATTGTGGAACACGAATCCTACCAAAACTAAAACTAAATATTGTGTAAAACGAATCCTACCAAAACTAAAACTAAAGATTGTGGAACACGAATCCTACCAAAACTAAAACTAAATATTGTGTAACACGAATCCTACCAAAACTAAAACTAAAGATTGTGGAACACGAATCCTACCAAAACTAAAACTAAAGATTGTGGAACACGAATCCTACCAAAACTAAAACTAAATATTGTGTAAAACGAATCCTACCAAAACTAAAACTAAAGATTGTGGAACACGAATCCTACCAAAACTAAAACTAAATATTGTGTAACACGAATCCTACCAAAACTAAAACTAAAGATTGTGGAACACGAATCCTACCAAAACTAAAACTAAAGATTGTGGAACACGAATCCTACCAAAACTAAAACTAAATATTGTGTTACACGAATCCTACCAAAACTAAAACTAAAGATTGTGGAACACGAATCCTACCAAAACTAAAACTAAAGATTGTGGAACACGAATCCTACCAAAACTAAAACTAAATATTGTGTAAAACGAATCCTACCAAAACTAAAACTAAAGATTGTGGAACACGAATCCTACCAAAACTAAAACTAAAGATTGTGTAACACGAATCCTACCAAAACTAAAACTAAAGATTGTGGAACACGAATCCTACCAAAACTAAAACTAAATATTGTGTTACACGAATCCTACCAAAACTAAAACTAAAGATTGTGGAACACGAATCCTACCAAAACTAAAACTAAAGATTGTGGAACACGAATCCTACCAAAACTAAAACTAAATATTGTGTAAAACGAATCCTACCAAAACTAAAACTAAAGATTGTGGAACACGAATCCTACCAAAACTAAAACTAAATATTGTGTAACACGAATCCTACCAAAACTAAAACTAAAGATTGTGGAACACGAATCCTACCAAAACTAAAACTAAAGATTGTGGAACACGAATCCTACCAAAACTAAAACTAAATATTGTGTAACACGAATCCTACCAAAACTAAAACTAAAGATTGTGGAACACGAATCCTACCAAAACTAAAACTAAAGATTGTGGAACACGAATCCTACCAAAACTAAAACTAAAGATTGTGTAACACGAATCCTACCAAAACTAAAACTAAAGATTGTGGAACACGAATCCTACCAAAACTAAAACTAAATATTGTGTTACACGAATCCTACCAAAACTAAAACTAAAGATTGTGGAACACGAATCCTACCAAAACTAAAACTAAAGATTGTGTAACACGAATCCTACCAAAACTAAAACTAAAGATTGTGGAACACGAATCCTACCAAAACTAAAACTAAAGATTGTGGAACACGAATCCTACCAAAACTAAAACTAAATATTGTGTAAAACGAATCCTACCAAAACTAAAACTAAAGATTGTGGAACACGAATCCTACCAAAACTAAAACTAAATATTGTGTAACACGAATCCTACCAAAACTAAAACTAAAGATTGTGGAACACGAATCCTACCAAAACTAAAACTAAAGATTGTGGAACACGAATCCTACCAAAACTAAAACTAAATATTGTGTAAAACGAATCCTACCAAAACTAAAACTAAAGATTGTGGAACACGAATCCTACCAAAACTAAAACTAAATATTGTGTAACACGAATCCTACCAAAACTAAAACTAAAGATTGTGGAACACGAATCCTACCAAAACTAAAACTAAAGATTGTGGAACACGAATCCTACCAAAACTAAAACTAAATATTGTGTAACACGAATCCTACCAAAACTAAAACTAAAGATTGTGGAACACGAATCCTACCAAAACTAAAACTAAAGATTGTGGAACACGAATCCTACCAAAACTAAAACTAAATATTGTGTAAAACGAATCCTACCAAAACTAAAACTAAAGATTGTGGAACACGAATCCTACCAAAACTAAAACTAAATATTGTGTAACACGAATCCTACCAAAACTAAAACTAAAGATTGTGGAACACGAATCCTACCAAAACTAAAACTAAATATTGTGTAACACGAATCCTACAAAAACTAAAACTAAAGATTGTGGAACACGAATCCTACCAAAACTAAAACTAAAGATTGTGGAACACGAATCCTACCAAAACTAAAACTAAATATTGTGTAACACGAATCCTACCAAAACTAAAACTAAAGATTGTGGAACACGAATCCTACCAAAACTAAAACTAAATATTGTGTAACACGAATCCTACCAAAACTAAAACTAAAGATTGTGTAACACGAATCCTACCAAAACTAAAACTAAAGATTGTGGAACACGAATCCTACCAAAACTAAAACTAAAGATTGTGGAACACGAATCCTACCAAAACTAAAACTAAATATTGTGTAACACGAATCCTACCAAAACTAAAACTAAAGATTGTGGAACACGAATCCTACCAAAACTAAAACTAAAGATTGTGGAACACGAATCCTACCAAAACTAAAACTAAATATTGTGTAAAACGAATCCTACCAAAACTAAAACTAAAGATTGTGGAACACGAATCCTACCAAAACTAAAACTAAATATTGTGTAACACGAATCCTACCAAAACTAAAACTAAAGATTGTGGAACACGAATCCTACCAAAACTAAAACTAAAAATTGTGGAACACGAATCCTACCAAAACTAAAACTAAATATTGTGTAACACGAATCCTACCAAAACTAAAACTAAAGATTGTGGAACACGAATCCTACCAAAACTAAAACTAAATATTGTGTAAAACGAATCCTACCAAAACTAAAACTAAAGATTGTGGAACACGAATCCTACCAAAACTAAAACTAAATATTGTGTAAAACGAATCCTACCAAAACTAAAACTAAAGATTGTGGAACACGAATCCTACCAAAACTAAAACTAAATATTGTGTAACACGAATCCTACCAAGACTAAAACTAAAGATTGTGGAACACGAATCCTACCAAAACTAAAACTAAATATTGTGTAACACGAATCCTACCAAAACTAAAACTAAAGATTGTGGAACACGAATCCTACCAAAACTAAAACTAAAGATTGTGGAACACGAATCCTACCAAAACTAAAACTAAATATTGTGTAACACGAATCCTACCAAAACTAAAACTAAAGATTGTGGAACACGAATCCTACCAAAACTAAAACTAAATATTGTGTAACACGAATCCTACCAAAACTAAAACTAAAGATTGTGGAACACGAATCCTACCAAAACTAAAACTAAATATTGTGTAACACGAATCCTACCAAAACTAAAACTAAAGATTGTGGAACACGAATCCTACCAAAACTAAAACTAAAGATTTTGGAACACGAATCCTACCAAAACTAAAACTAAATATTGTGTAACACGAATCCTACCAAAACTAAAACTAAAGATTGTGGAACACGAATCCTACCAAAACTAAAACTAAATATTGTGTAACACGAATCCTACCAAAACTAAAACTAAAGATTGTGTAACACGAATCCTACCAAAACTAAAACTAAAGATTGTGGAACACGAATCCTACCAAAACTAAAACTAAAGATTGTGGAACACGAATCCTACCAAAACTAAAACTAAATATTGTGTAACACGAATCCTACCAAAACTAAAACTAAAGATTGTGGAACACGAATCCTACCAAAACTAAAACTAAATATTGTGTAACACGAATCCTACCAAAACTAAAACTAAAGATTGTGTAACACGAATCCTACCAAAACTAAAACTAAAGATTGTGGAACACGAATCCTACCAAAACTAAAACTAAAGATTGTGGAACACGAATCCTACCAAAACTAAAACTAAATATTGTGTAACACGAATCCTACCAAAACTAAAACTAAATATTGTGTAACACGAATCCTACCAAAACTAAAACTAAAGATTGTGGAACACGAATCCTACCAAAACTAAAACTAAATATTGTGTAACACGAATCCTACCAAAACTAAAACTAAAGATTGTGGAACACGAATCCTACCAAAACTAAAACTAAAGATTGTGTAACACGAATCCTACCAAAACTAAAACTAAAGATTGTGGAACACGAATCCTACCAAAACTAAAACTAAATATTGTGTAACACGAATCCTACCAAAACTAAAACTAAAGATTGTGGAACACGAATCCTACCAAAACTAAAGCTAAAGATTGTGGAACACGAATCCTACCAAAACTAAAACTAAATATTGTGTAACACGAATCCTACCAAAACTAAAACTAAAGATTGTGGAACACGAATCCTACCAAAACTAAAACTAAATATTGTGGAACACGAATCCTACCAAAACTAAAACTAAATATTGTGTAACACGAATCCTACCAAAACTAAAACCCAGGGGTGAAGTCAGGTGCTAGAGTATAATAGACCAGTAGATAATAAGCACGTTTATATTTATCATATACAACAATATATTGTGGAAGATTTTCATTACTTTATTAAACCTCCTATTTCTCTTTTTTTTTGCAGGTGCGAAAGAAAAGATGATAACTCTGTTTATTTACATTATTTTACAGAGAGGACAGGTTTACATCCTATAGTGCTAGGTATTTAATTCAATTCCTGTATTTACTTTACTCTAAAAGACAGTCCTTGGATTTATAATAGGTTAACAATAATCTTAGACTAGATTTATATCATATGTTAGGGGATGTTTGGCAGAGATAACATTTATAGATAATGTTCACAGGTTTATCCAATCATAAGAAAATAAAGACTATCTACATACTTTTTGGTTCGAACCACGATCGGGTCAAACCAAAGACTATATCAATCAATCAATCAATCAATCAATCAATCAATCAATCAATCAATCAATCAATCAATCAATCAATCAATCAATCAATCAATCAATCAATCAATCAATCAATCAATCAATCAATCAATCAATCAATCAATCAATCAATCAATCAATCAATCAATCAATCAATCAATCAATCAATCAATCAATCAATCAATCAATCAATCAATCAATCAATCAAATGTTCCATGAACATCATATTGGTTTCTGTTCAACTTACTATGATTTTAGCAACATCTTCTTCTGTGTAGGTGCCATGCATTTGAAATGGGAAACTTAAGTGTTTCCTGTTGTGCTTCAGTGCATTTTAGTTCATGGATTCTCCTGTCATGTTGTAATGGTGGTATTGTTTGTAGTGTTCATGGATACTCCTGTCATGTTGTAGTGGTGGTATTGTTTGTAGTGTTCATGGATTCTCCTGTCATGTTGTAGTGGTGGTATTGTTTATAGTGTTCATGGATTCTCCTGTCATGTTGTAGTGGTGGTATTGTTTGTAGTGTTCATGAATTCTCCTGTCATGTTGTAGTGGTGGTATTGTTTGTAGTATTCATGGATTCTCCTGTCATGTTGTAGTGGTGGTATTGTTTGTAGTATTCATGGATTCTCCTGTCATATTGTAGTGGTGGTATTGTTTATAGTGTTCATGGATTCTCCTGTCATGCTGTAGTGGTGGTATTGTTTGTAGTATTCATGGATTCTCCTGTCATGTTGTAGTGGTGGTATTATTTGTAGTGTTCATGGATTCTCCTGTCATGTTGTAATGGTGGTATTGTTTGTAGTATTCATGGATTCTCCTGTCATGTAGTAGTGGTGGTATTGTTTGTAGTGGTCATGGATTCTCCTGTCATGTTGTAGCGGTGGTATTGTTTGTAGTTTTCATGGATTTTCCGGTCACGTTGTAGTGGTGGTAGTGTTTGTAGTGGTCATGGATTCTCCTGTCATGTTGTAGGGGTGGTATTGTTTGTAGTATTCATGGATACTCCTGTCATGTTGTAGTGGTGGTATTGTTTGTAGTGTTCATGGATTCTCCTGTCATGTTGTAGTGGTGGTATTGTTTGTAGTATTCATGGATACTCCTGTCATGTTGTAGTGGTGGTATTGTTTGTAGTATTCATGGATTCTCCTGTCATGTTGTAGTGGTGGTATTGTTTGTAGTATTCATGGATTCTCCTGTCATGTTGTAGTGGTGGTATTGTTTGTAGTATTCATGGATTCTCCTGTCATATTGTAGTGGTGGTATTGTTTGTAGTATTCATGGATTCTCCTGTCATGTTGTAGTGGTGGCATTGTGTGTAGTGTTCATGGATTCTCCTGTCATGTTGTAGTGGTGGTATTGTTTGTAGTGTTCATGTATTCTCCTGTCATGTTGTAGTGGTGGCATTGTGTGTAGTGTTCATGGATTCTCCTGTCATGTTGTAGTGGTAGTATTGTTTGTAGTTTTCATGGATTCTCCTGTCATGTTGTAGTAGTGGTATTGTTAGTAGTATTCATGGATTCCTCTGTCATGTTGTAGTGGTGGTATTGTTTGTAGTGTTCATGGATTCTCCTGTCATGTTGTAGTGGTGGTATTGTTTGTAGTGTTCATGGATTCTTCTGTCATGTTGTAGTGGTGGTATTATTTGTAGTGTTCATGGATTCTCCTGTCATGTTGTAGTGGTGGTATTGTTTGTAGTATTCATGGATTCTCCTGTCATGTTGTAGTGGTGGTATTGTTTGTAGTATTCATGGATTCTTCTGTCATGTTGTAGTGGTGGTATTATTTGTAGTGTTCATGGATTCTCCTGTCATGTTGTAGTGGTGGTATTGTTTGTAGTATTCATGGATTCTCCTGTCATGTTGTAGTGGTGGTATTGTTTGTAGTGGTCATGGATTCTCCTGTCATGTTGTAGTGGTGGTATTGTTTGTAGTGTTCATGGATTCTCCTGTCATGTTGTAGTGGTAGTATTGTTTGTAGTATTCATGGATTCTTCTGTCATGTTGTAGTGGTGGTATTGTTTGTAGTGTTCATGGATTCTCCTGTCATGTTGTAGTGGTAGTATTGTTTTTAGTGTTCATGGATTCTCCTGTCATGTTGTAGTGGTAGTATTGTTTGTAATGTTCATGGATTCTCCTGTCATATTGTAGTGGTGGTATTGTTTGTAGTGTTCATGGATTCTCCTGTCATGTTGTAGTGGTGGTATTGTTTGTAGTGTTCATGGATTCTCCTGTCATGTTGTAGTGGTGGTATTGTTTGTAGTGTTCATGGATTCTCCTGTCATGTTGTAGTGGTGGTATTGTTTGTAGTATTCATGGATTCTCCTGTCATGTTGTAGTGGTGGTATTGTTTGTAGTGGTCATGGATTCTCCTGTCATGTTGTAGTGGTGGTATTGTTTGTAGTATTCATGGATTCTCCTGTCATGTTGTAGTGGTGGTATTGTTTGTAGTATTCATGGATACTCCTGTCATATTGTAGTGGTGGTATTGTTTGTAGTATTCATGGATTTTTCTGTCATGTTGTAGTGGTGGTATTGTTTGTAGTGTTCATGGATTCTCCTCTGATGTTGTAGTGGTGGTATTGTTTGTAGTGTTCATGGATTATCCTGTCATGTTGTAGTGGTGGTATTGTTTGTAGTGTTCATGGATTCTCCTGTTATGTTGTAGTAGTGGTATTGTTTGTAGTGTTCATGGATTCTCCTGTCATGTTGTAGTGGTGGTATTGTTTGTAGTGGTCATGGATTCTCCTGTCATGTTGTAGTGGTGGTATTGTTTGTAGTGTTCATGGATTCTCCTGTCATGTTGTAGTGGTGGTATTGTTTGTAGTGTTCATGGATTCTCCTGTCATGTTGTAGTGGTGGTATTGTTTGTAGTGGTCATGGATTCTCCTGTCATGTTGTAGTGGTGGTATTGTTTGTAGTGTTCATGGATTCTCCTGTCATGTTGTAGTGGTGGCATTGTTTGTAGTGGTCATGGATTCTCCTGTCATGTTGTAGTGGTGGTATTGTTTGTAGTGTTCATGGATTCTCCTGTCATTTTCTAGTGGTGGTATTGTTTGTAGTGTTCATGGATTCTCCTGTCATGTTGTAGTGGTGGTATTGTTTGTAGTATTCATGGATTCTCCTGTCATGTTGTAGTGGTGGTATTGTTTGTAGTGTTCATGGATTCTCCTGTCATGTTGTAGTGGTGGTATTGTTTGTAGTGTTCATGGATTCTCCTGTCATGTTGTAGTGGTGGTATTGTTTGTAGTGGTCATGGATTCTCCAGTCATGTTGTAGTGGTGGTATTGTTTGTAGTATTCATGGATTCTCCTGTCATGTTGTAGTGGTGGTATTGTTTGTAGTGGTCATGGATTCTCCAGTCATGTTGTAGTGGTGGTATTGTTTGTAGTATTCATGGATTCTCCTGTCATGTTGTAGTGGTGGTATTGTTTGTAGTATTCATGGATTCTCCTGTCATGTTGTAGTGGTGGTATTGTTTGTAGTATTCATGGATTCTCCTGTCATGTTGTAGTGGTGGTATTGTTTGTAGTATTCATGGATTCTCCTGTCATGTTGTAGTGGTGGTATTGTTTGTAGTATTCATGGATTATCCTGTCATGTTGTAGTGGTGGTATTGTTTGTAGTATTCATGGATTCTCCTGTCATGTTGTAGTAGTGGTATTGTTTGTAGTATTCATGGATTCTCCTGTCATGTTGTAGTGGTGGTATTGTTTGTAGTATTCATGGATTCTCCTGTCATGTTGTAGTGGTGGTATTGTTTGTAGTATTCATGGATTCTCCTGTCATGTTGTAGTGGTGGTATTGTTTGTAGTATTCATGGATTCTCCTGTCATGTTGTAGTGGTGGTATTGTTTGTAGTATTCATGGATTCTCCTGTCATGTTGTAGTGGTGGTATTGTTTGTAGTATTCATGGATTCTCCTGTCATGTTGTAGTGGTGGTATTGTTTGTAGTATTCATGGATTCTCCTGTCATGTTGTAGTGGTGGTATTGTTTGTAGTGTTCATGGATTCTCCTGTCATGTTGTAGTGGTGGTATTGTTTGTAGTGGTCATGGATTCTCCTGTCATGTTGTAGTGGTGGTATTGTTTGTAGTGTTCATGGATTCTCCTGTCATGTTGTAGTAGTGGTATTGTTTGTAGTGGTCATGGATTCTCCTGTCATGTTGTAGTGGTGGTATTGTTTGTAGTGTTCATGGATTCTCCTGTCATGTTCTAGTGGTGGTATTGTTTGTAGTGTTCATGGATTCTCCTGTCATGTTGTAGTGGTGGTATTGTTTGTAGTATTCATGGATTCTCCTGTCATGTTGTAGTGGTGGTATTGTTTGTAGTGTTCATGGATTCTCCTGTCATGTTGTAGTGGTGGTATTGTTTGTAGTGTTCATGGATTCTCCTGTCATGTTGTAGTGGTGGTATTGTTTGTAGTGGTCATGGATTCTCCAGTCATGTTGTAGTGGTGGTATTGTTTGTAGTATTCATGGATTCTCCTGTCATGTTGTAGTGGTGGTATTGTTTGTAGTTGTCATGGATTCTCCTGTCATGTTGTAGTGGTGGTATTGTTTGTAGTATTCATGTATTCTCCTGTCATGTTGTAGTGGTGGTATTGTTTGTAGTATTCATGGATTCTCCTGTCATGTTGTAGTGGTGGTATTGTTTGTAGTATTCATGGATTCTCCTGTCATGTTGTAGTGGTGGTATTGTTTGTAGTATTCATGGATTCTCCTGTCATGTTGTAGTAGTGGTATTGTTTGTAGTATTCATGGATTCTCCTGTCATGTTGTAGTGGTGGTATTGTTTGTAGTATTCATGGATTCTCCTGTCATGTTGTAGTGGTGGTATTGTTTGTAGTATTCATGGATTCTCCTATCATGTTGTAGTGGTGGTATTGTTTGTAGTATTCATGGATTCTCCTGTCATGTTGTAGTGGTGGTATTGTTTGTAGTATTCATGGATTCTCCTGTCATGTTGTAGTGGTGGTATTGTTTGTAGTATTCATGGATTCTCCTGTCATGTTGTAGTGGTGGTATTGTTTGTAGTATTCATGGATTCTCCTGTCATGTTGTAGTGGTGGTATTGTTTGTAGTATTCATGGATTCTCCTGTCATGTTGTAGTGGTGGTATTGTTTGTAGGATTCATGGATTCTCCTGTCATGTTGTAGTGGTGGTATTGTTTGTAGTATTCATGGATTCTCCTGTCATGTTGTAGTGGTGGTATTGTTTGTAGTATTCATGGATTCTCCTGTCATGTTGTAGTGGTGGTATTGTTTGTAGTATTCATGGATTCTCCTGTCATGTTGTAGTGGTGGTATTGTTTGTAGTATTCATGGATTCTCCTGTCATGTTGTAGTGGTGGTATTATTTGTAGTATTCATGGATTCTCCTGTCATGTTGTAGTGGTGGTATTGTTTGTAGTGTTCATGGATTCTCCTGTCATGTTGTAGTGGTGGTATTGTTTGTAGTATTCATGGATTCTCCTGTCATGTTGTAGTGGTGGTTTTGTTTGTAGTATTCATGGATTCTCCTGTCATGTTGTAGTAGTGGTATTGTTTGTAGTATTCATGGATTCTCCTGTCATGTTGTAGTGGTAGTATTGTTTGTAGTATTCATGGATTCTCCTGTCATGTTGTAGTGGTGGTATTGTTTGTAGTATTCATGGATTCTCCTGTCATGTTGTAGTGGTGGTATTGTTTGTAGTATTCATGGATTCTCCTGTCATGTTGTAGTGGTGGTATTGTTTGTAGTATTCATGGATTCTCCTGTCATGTTGTAGTGGTGGTATTGTTTGTAGTATTCATGGATTCTCCTGTCATGTTGTAGTGGTGGTATTGTTTGTAGTATTCCTGGATTCTCCTGTGATGTTGTAGTAGTGGTATTGTTTGTAGTATTCATGGATTCTCCTGTCATGTTGTAGTGGTATTGTTTTATTCTGCAGTAGGGTCTTGAAGTGAATTTGATTCAACTTGCTACACGAATTTATATAGAGTCGATATGGCAATGTTTGTATACACTTAATATAGACGACAAGTAGTTATTGGACATGAAACTAAAACGACCATCTTGTTTTAGTAAACACTTCGAATAAAGACAAATATTCAAAGAAGTGGATGCGACCTTTGTGTCACCCATCAAATCATATAGTTTCCAATCATACGATATAACAGCCTTTGTCTATCCATTAAATCGTATAGTTTTTACTGATATTTTACATATTAGTACCGCACTTGCCAACATTAAGAATACAATACCTGATCTGTCCTTGTACCATGATATCTCATAGATGTATTGTGAAAGCTGTATAGAAATTTAAAAAAAATAAAAAAACGCTTTTACTTGAAATTACAATTTTAAAAATGTTAATGGGTTTTGATTCTTATTTTCTAAAAGCAGACGACCCATGATATCTCATAGATGTATTGTGAAAGCTGTATAGAAATTTAAAAAAAAATAAAAAAACGCTTTTACTTGAAATTACAATTTTAAAAATGTTAATGGGTTTTGATTCTTATTTTCTAAAAGCAGACGACAGTTATCAAATAACTGTTTCATCGTGGTGTGCATTAAGCTACACAATGTATTTATCTATGTTTCTATGATCATAATTCGCCTAATAATATTCCAACTCCAACTCACATCGATGTAAAACAAATAAGGAAAGCTTGCTTTGTTTCAGGATCGCCCCTGTGATTGTTTCAGGATCGCCCCTGTGTTTGTATCAGGATCGCCCCTGTGATTGTTTCAGGATCGCCCCTGTGTTTGTATCAGGATCGCCCCTGTGATTGTTTCAGGGTCGCCCCTGTGTTTGTATCAGGATCGCCCCTGTGTTTGTATCAGGATCGCTCCTGTGATTGTATCAGGATCACCCCTGTGATTGTATCAGGATCTCCCCTGTAATTGTATCAGGATCTTCCCTGTGATTGTATCAGGACCGCCCCTGTGATTGTATCAGGATCGTCCCTGTGATTGTATCAGGATCGACCCTGTGATTGTATCAAGATCGCCCCTGTGATTTGTTTCAGGATCGCCCCTGTGATTGTTTCAGGATCGCCCCTGTGATTGTTTCAGGATCACCCTTGTGTTTGTATCAGGATCATCCCTGTGTTTGTATCAGGATCGCCCCTGTGATTGTATCAGGATCTCCCCTGTGATTGTATCAGGATCTCCCTGTGATTGTATCAGGATCGCCCCTGTGATTGTATCAGGATCTCCCCCGTGATTGTATCAGTATCTCCCCTGTGATTGTATCAGGATCACCTCTGTGATTGTATCAGGATCGCCACTGTGATTGCATCAGGATCGCCCCTGTGATTGTATCAGGATCGCCCCTGTGATTGTTTCAGGATCGCCCCTGTGTTTGTATCAGGATCGCCCCTGTGTTTGTATCAGGATCGCTCCTGTGATTGTATCAGGATCACCCCTGTGATTGTATCAGGATCTCCCCTGTAATTGTATCAGGATCTTCCCTGTGATTGTATCAGGACCGCCCCTGTGATTGTATCAGGATCGTCCCTGTGATTGTATCAGGATCGACCCTGTGATTGTATCAAGATCGCCCCTGTGATTTGTTTCAGGATCGCCCCTGTGATTGTTTCAGGATCGCCCCTGTGATTGTTTCAGGATCACCCCTGTGTTTGTATAAGGATCATCCCTGTGTTTGTATCAGGATCGCCCCTGTGATTGTATCAGGATCTCCCCTGTGATTGTATCAGGATCTCCCTGTGATTGTATCAGGATCGCCCCTGTGATTGTATCAGGATCTCCCCCGTGATTGTATCAGTATCTCCCCTGTGATTGTATCAGGATCACCTCTGTGATTGTATCAGGATCGCCACTGTGATTGCATCAGGATCGCCCCTGTGATTGTATCAGGATCGTCCCTTTGTTGAAAAATCGTTAATACACGGAGTTAGCTTCCTTAATCGTTAATACAACAAAGATACACACACTTGGGTACGAGTTAAATATATACATCATTTGTAATTTTATGGAAGTCGGAATTTATTTACGATCGGGTAAATTATAGCTGCGTGTCAATAATGATATTTTAAATATGATTTATGTATTGCAGTATATATTCTGCTTGATAAAAGAATCCATAAAAAGGAAAATTATTTATTTATTTGTCCCTTATTGAATGTCTTCATAAAATTGCGATCTTTGAATATGTTCGTGTTTTATATACTTGCGTTAGATACTAGAATATCTTCGATGACGTAATCTTATTCTTGAACGTGTTCCAGTAGCTATTTTATTTTGCCTGCTAAGAGAGGTATTTCATTAACTTAATTGATATAAACAGTATAGAGACTACCTAAATAAAGCATGTCAGGCAACATCCAAAGATTACGGAAAGTTTCTGTTTTTCTGAAAGCACAGTCAGAAGGTACTACGATATGGTAAAAAGTAAACAAACCAATAGAAAGCAACATAACAATGATAAACAATAACAAAACCATGGAATGAATACTGAACGTCAGTTAGCTGAAATATTACTCAAAAGAAACAAACGAACACCATCCAAAATAATCCTATCTTCACAGTGGTTTACTGGTATCACTATCGGTTAAAGTTATTGATAATGCTGTCATTTTGTTTAATAATTTTGCTATGCATACATTCTCTGACCAGATCAATGAGAATATGTTGAGGTTCACTTTGTACTAGACCAACACGCTTAGTTGATGATGATGTCTACTTTGTACTAGACCAACACGCTTTTTTGGATTCTTTTTTTTTTAGTGTTAGCTCACTAAAAACAACCGTCCGCGGATAGACATATCACCCCACTCGGACACATTATCTTGATTCAGAGCCAACCAGACTTTGCTCTTTCTCCTTAATGCTGCGTGCTTAGCAGAGAAGCAACAAATACCATTTTATAGTCTTTGGTTTGACCCGATCGGGGCTCGAACTCACGATCTACTGCTCTCGAGGCGAGCACGCTAACCATTACAACACCGATGCGGTGTTGACATTTTATGTATTACCAAATACACTACGTGTTCTAAAAGTACATTTTCTATGTCAATATACCAGACGAATATTTCTATCTTTTCTATGCACATTTATGGTATTTCTTTAATATGAAATACCATATAGTATATTTAGTAAATTACGATATTAATGGATTCTTCGTATTAAATTATTGGTTTTTCGTGTCACTATCACAGGAAGCCTACCGACTAAAACGTTCATTACTATGAACTACTAGTATTGTTCTGCCAATAATAACAATTTAAGCTTAACATTTATATGAGTTAGTTTTGAAATATGCAGGCAGATTAGGTCCATAAACATTAACAATGTATTGAGTAGAAAACGAACGGATACCAATGTCTCCTTCATTGTAAGAGAAATGTAACTGAGAAAATTTATTTAAAAACAATATTCGCACTTTTAGAATCAGTGGGAGATCGTTGTGTAACCCCAAGTAAGCGAAATTGCAGATATATCATGACGAGATCAATGTCCTTTTCGATGAGATGATTATATCTGTTATGTAATAGACCAGCAATAATTTGAATGTTTATAGTTCTAGCTTACTGTAAAAGCAATCTAATGTATGCATGTTCCACTCAGACGCATTATCCTGACTCCGAGACAACTAGCCTATGCTTACTGGTGAAGCACCTAATACCAATTTTATAATCCGCTTTTGACACGGTATAGAAACCATGATATACCACACTTGAAGCGAAACCACTATATATTACACCGCTGTCAATTCTTTAAGACTTTACGTTAGTGTGGTACATCTTCTTACGAAAACAACAATCTATCATATGCTATTTTTATTCAGAAACACGTCGTCCGCATTAAATTGGATATCTACGTTTTTATTACTAAGTCGATAGCTTTGCTTGTTGATTATTAGTCTCACAGGGTATCATCCGCCCTGTAGCCAGTGTTTCGGCGCTGACATGGTTTATTATATATATTCATTATTGAAATTGACAATTCCTATATAATGTAATTATTATTAAATCAAAGGTTATCCTCCCTTGCCTGTCCTGTTTACGACATTTGGTTTAATTGCTCTCAAAGACTCTTAAGTTATTTGGCTTTCTTTCTCTCTATCTTTTGACTTTGATCGTACCTAAAAATGTATTCCAGAAACGTGTCATGCGCACTAAATTGACTCTACGTTTGCTTAGATTTACAATATACGTGTAAAAATAAGTGCACTTTTATTTAAGTTTGAAGAAAATGTAAAAGGCTGGTTGCATATATATACTTCAACAAGAGTTCATTTCTTTTTAAAGGAGTTATCAAAGTGGTAGCAAGAGAGATATACAATCAAACGGCTGAAATGGAAGTCATTAGCATATCAAGGCAACCAATAGAAGGAGGACTTGACCAAGAACATGTGACATTTTTAGTCAAACTTCAAGACATTGACAAAGCACCAATAATAAGTCCCAACCAAATAGAAGTATTTGAACGAGGCGGTGATAACGTGATTTGTGCCGATCATATTTGTAAAGCTTTTCCATATCATATTGTATTTGACGAAAATCTAAGAATAAAACAATGCGGTGAGATGATTCCAAAAATTCTGCATTTGCGTGTGAAAGTAGACACACCGATCATAAACGTTTTTGATATCATTCATCCACCAATGAAATTCAAGCTTGAGAATATATTAACATTTATCAACAGTGTATTTTACCTAGGTGTCAAGAGGAATGAAGATCAAGACACAAGGCTGGTTTTAAGAGGTAAGAGGTTTGGGTTTAGGTTTATGGTGTTTAACGGCACTTTCAATAATATTTCAGTTATTTCGTGGTGGTTAGTTTTATTGGTGGAGGAAACCCGAGTACCAGGACAAAAACCACCGACCTGTCGCAAGTCAAGAGGTAAGATGTTGTAGATATTACACACAACTGAAATGTGTCCCTTGTCATGATTGTTCTAATAGAAAAATAAAACAGCTTTGAAAATGAAGATATTACAATTATGATGAATAAGTAATTACGAACTCTTTGAACTTTCACATACTGTTAAGCTTTGGTCTCTAGATATGCAATCAATGAGCGTAGGTGGTATCGTTGCTATGAGAAATGACGCTATGATATGATACCAAATTATTATTTTTGTGTTTACCTTTATGGAAAGCCAAACAATACGAAAGAAAATACCTTCATTCAAAAATTTAAATATTGATAGTATCGCTTTCGTTACTAAGTAAACTGCAGTTATTCCGTGACCAAGTCACGAAATTTGAAAGCCTCCTACACATTAATTGCATTGTTAACAAGGCAATGTCACTCGTAAAATAGTGAAGCCATGAGTAAGCAAACACCATTGCTCTCCTTTTGCCTGGAAGATAATTCACTCAAGTGTACGCTTAGAAGGAAGTTTCCAAATGTAATATTCAATGATGTGTATTATATTGATTCTGTACAAGTAAATAAAATGAAAAAAAAAGAAGAGTATTATGAAAACCAAATTAAAAATTGATCAGTGTTCAATTCCGTCCTCTTGATATACCGCGCCTTTTCAATCTATATATAACATATATTCCATTTTAGACAAATGTAAGTCGTATTATTACATATATTTATTACTGTTTAGAATATAAATATATCTTCATAAATAGAACATTTGAGCAATTGATAGCTGGAATAGTCGATGATAATATAACCAACCACAACAACACGAACGTCTCATCTGGCAAATAACTAACCCCCCACCATTGAAATGTCATAAGTCGGTTTATGAGATTCCAAACATACACTGTCTCTTTCTCTAATTATATTTCGGTTATTAGTGGCTGTCAGTTGTGAAGGTGGACAAAACCTGGAATATCCGGAGAATACTACGTTACTTGCAAACTTGTTTTTATCGAGAACACCTGGCCACGGGACTCAAAACTCACCTATTTTATTTATTGACTATAGCCTCTTATTCTTCACTACTCTACAATATTTTAACTTTCATCAAGATTTCTTTATTTCTGGTTTGTTTTTTTAATAATTTTTTTTTAGAAAGTTAGATGCATGAACATGCTCTATTGTGGTTGTACTACTGCGGGTTTTGCATATAAACATTGGAGAAAATAGATAAGGCAATTAATAATGGACAACACAGGAACAGTAGTAACATTGGGCACACAAGACACAGGATGAAGACAAACACACAAAAAAGTCAAAACACAACACAGAAAATTATAAAGATGAGCAACACGGACTCCACCAAAAACCGGAGATGAACCCAGTTACTCTCGAAGAGTAAGAAGTTCCTGCTTCTTATAAGACACCCGCCGTCAACAAAAAGAACTTTACACGAAAATATTGAGATTCATTTTACGCATTAGTTATACCTTTTGTTTATTTAGAAAACTGCTGATGTATTTTTATTTAAAAAAAACAAACCTATTATATATGAGCAAGAAAGTCTTCTTATGAATAATATACATGTTTCGTTCTTTAAAAGGTCAAATGATTTGGATAGAAGAAATACGCCATATGATGTATGTAAGTTCTCCTAGACTGTCAAGTTTGGCAGAGTTGATGCAGCTTAATATATATTTATCAGATATACCTCTATATGACGTAACAAGGGAGCTAATTCTACTCAATCAACAAAGAATTGCTGAAATCGACATTGCGTAAGTTTTTTATGTACATTGTTAATTGAATTCTAGAGCTGAATTTATAATGGTAAGCTCTCTTTTTTAATCAAGATCTAGTGGATTAAAATACAAGACAGATTTTAAAAGAGGAAACATCGATACCCCTAACACACAAATAGATGACCACTCACTTTTGTTGATTGGTACAGACACTTCAATAAAAAAAAAGTGGCACGTTAAACTAGTTTTATGGTCCCAAAATAAATGAATTTTGTGGAACTGACTTACAGGAATATATGGATTTCCAAACCTCTATGCAATTACAATGAATTCAGAGGTAACGCCGGGTGAACGACACCAGCTATACGTTGACATTCAGGCAATTCCTGTTAATCTACAACACTGTGGTTGTGTAAAAACACAATAGGATAATGGTTCATGCGTCGGATGCACACACAATTTCAACTCCAATTATTCCCACAATAAGAAAACAATAAATTGAAAAAAATAATAAATAGGTAGAAAACGGTCATTATTCTTCTTTCAGCAAAAAACTGGATGAAACAACATCTGAATTAAAAGTAACATCTCGTTTGTTGGCAGAAGAAAAACAAAAGACAGAAAATCTTTTGTGTCAAATGTTACCACAAAAAGTTGCAAATGAATTAAAAAATGGAAGATCTGTGAAAGCAGGTAAGTGTGTTTTCCCTTGAAGTAATGCCTTGGTATGGTTGTGTGTTGACTCGAATGGGTAACATGTATTTTCATTGGATAGCAAAACCCAATTTTGATTTTACTTTCTGGGTACATTTTGATTATATGATCCATAACATTTCTGTCATTTTAACGTTTTAGTCTTTAAAATTATCAGTTTATGTCATGACTATTCTCTATCATGATGTGAAATTTCAAATCGTCATTGTATGTTATAACTAATACCTAACACATTGATGATTAATTTCAAATCGTAATTGAATGCCAATACCATTATCTTAACACCCTGATTGTTTATTTTGAATTCTCATTGTGTCAAATATTCGTGTAATAATACTAATAATAGACCTTTAAAAAGGGTGTAAATGAGTTTCTCCTCCATGTCACGCTCCTATCACGTAATAGACTATGGGCAGAAACTCTTACTGAGCACCAGCTTGTCAAGAGTGCTCATTTGGTGTTCGTTGAAAGATCAAAACGTGTCCACACTATTTCCATGTATGTTAAATAGCAATCCACCAATGAATACTTCCATAACAGTTCTCAAATCTGGGATAGAATTGCTTGGCATTCTTGATTAAATATTGATTTTAATTCATCTATAAACGGCCAATTCTAAGCAAAAACTTGTAGAAAAAGAGAGAAAAATCCATAACTTAAATAAGGGTAATAACAAAATTACCGAACTCCGAACAATCTTATAAAGGGAAAGTCAAAACTCATAATTATATAAACAGACAAAATCAGTCAACAACCGGAAAACTGTGAAAACCGTAATGACCCTGACTTGGTACAGGCATTTCTAAAGAAATGGTGGGTTGAATCAGATTTTAAGGCGCCAAACCTCCCGCTCACATTACGGTTCAAAGGTTCCGGCCGTCACTGTAACAGTATTTAAATACAGGAACAAAATAGGTAAAATAGTTGTCAAAGCAGTACCATATTCGGTGACGTAAATGTCAAATACGTCACACATTGACAAAATAAATATCCTTGACATTTTTGACTTCTTTATCTATATACATTTTCACTATATGAAAATGCATCGCTTATAATTTTTTCTGCAGAGACGGAATATATTTCGACAAGATCTTGGTATCGGAATATAAACTTTTTAAGAGATCGAATAAGGCGAATCTTTTTATAGCCCTGGTCCAGTAGCCTGTTTCTCAGATGAAGATGACGTTTCAGGAAATCAGAATAATTGCTACTGGCCCTTGCATAGCGAATCAATTGCGAGATGTAAACACCATATGCAGGAGAAGCTGGTATATTGCTGCACATGTTTGGAAAATTTATGATTTTAAAATTGAAGTCGTCCCGCTTATCATAAATTTTAGTACTGAGTTGACCACTGTCGTCAAATTCGAGGTATAGGTCCAAAAATGATGCGGACGAAGCTGTATCGGTGGTCTCTTTAACTTCCAGCTCTGGAGGATATATCAATGGAAGAAATTCTGCAAATCTAGAATTATTGATAGATAAAACGTCATCAATATACCTGTATGTGAAATTAAAGGCTCTAACCTCATGAATCTTCTTATCTTGTACAAGCTTTTGAAGAAACTCCGACTCATATGAGTATAAAAATAAATCGGCTAGAAGAGGGGCACAATTCGTACCCATTGGTATGCCGACGACCTGCTGAAACAGTGTCCCTCCAAAGGAGACAAATATGTTATCGATGAGGAACTCCAGCATACTGATCACTTGTTCCTCGGAGTAGCATGTTTTACCTTTTTCCACATAATTTATTGTTTATAATCTTGTTCACGTGATAAAGGTAGTTGAAATACTGCTTAACCGATGTTTAATAATAATAATTCAAGCAAAGGATATTCATTAAATATGTTCACATAAAGAATTTTGTTCATCGAGGTAAATAGGCAATTTCCCACTGTCAATACAATTCATTATTTAGTCGATAGCGGATGTTGCATGTCAAAGTATATCCTGTAAACATGAACTTTCAATATATAGCTGTGTTACATAAATAACATTAAAAAAACATGACCTCTTTTTTTTATAATTATACACTGAAAAAATAATAATCTTCATGCTGATGTGCACGATGCAACAAACCAACGAATTGACAAAATGTTTATTATTAATCAAAATATATTTGGGCTAGTACACAAATTCACAAACAGGTCAATGTTAAACATAACACTACTAAAGAGCGACAACCCGATCACATAGCAACTCTACTCTAGAATTAACAAGACGGGAATATATCTATTGGTTCTACTAATTGTAGTATACTGCAAACAACAAAAAATGTACTGGACAATTTTGAATTTCAGATACAAAACTTGTATTCCAAGGTTTTATGTCCGTAAATTCAGATGTAAGGATCAGGCAACAGTTTATATAGTGTTTTCTTTAATGGTACTAACCTTCTACTTTCAGAAAAATTCGAACACGTGACAATATTATTCAGTGACATTGTTACGTTTACTAACATTGCAGCTGCATGTACTCCGATGAATATTGTTACCATGCTCAATGATCTGTATCAAAGATTCGACGCCATGACAAGTGTACATGATGTATATAAGGTATAACAATTATATTTTCCTTTATTACCTATCTTGTCGTTTAAACTCCAAATTGGTGTTGGAAATGAAAACCATATATTTGGAGACGAGTTTGACAATAACTCAGTATACATGAACGCATAACAAAAGATTATAATGAACTGAACATCGTTTATAGACAGAAATCATAACTGACCCATCAAATAAACTACATTAATATAGGAACTGATTCCTCAACAACTATAATATTTGGAATGACATCAGGTGTTCCGGAAGGGCTTACACTTGATTATCAAAGGCAGTTAACGTTTTGATTGACTGTTTGTTATTTAAAGTCCAGTGGCAAATATTTCATGCATATTCAGGACATGAACAAGTTAAACAATATATCTAAGACTATACCGATAGTGGGATGAATAGGCAATCGGTGCTACGAGCTTTGACTGTCACTGAACAATATGAAAAGTTGGATAGGGACCAACAATTTAGCCTCTTGTAGCGACTACAACACGCCTACCCTTTTTGATGTCAACAAACTTGGCTTTCGCACTCTCTAAACGCGTTGCACATTATGGTCCATCGAGAAAGTATACCATATACGCCACCTTGAATTGGGACGCGCTGGGAAGGTTTGAGCGAGACGCCACCTTGAATTTGGACGCGCTGGGAAGGTTTGAGCGAGACTACGAAGTAGGTTCACATTTGGATTATGTCTGCAACCTGTCGTCACATGGGAATATATTATCAACTCAGACAATGCCAACCAGACTCTCCTTATTAATGGCAGTTAAATCAAATTGCATTGCAATATATCACTTTATTTTAATAACGCATGTTGCATATTAATACAATGTATGTTTAATCGATGCAAACACGAGTCGGTTGATTGTTACCCAGTGGTGCAATCTAAAGAGTTAGATTTCAAATTCCTGGTCAGATAAATGGAACATATGCATTTTCCCAACATTTAGCAAATTAAACTATAAATTCTTCACAGTCTCATGACGTTCATTCGCTGAATTGGTGATGAGCTTGTGTTTCTCTCAGAGGATCTTGTATATCGATATTTGAGTACAGTAGAAAATATGCCCTTATTTAGATTCAACATAACATTGTTATGACAATCTACAGTAGAAAATATGCCCTCAGTTAGATTCAACATAACATTGTTATGACAATCTACAGTAGAAAATATTCCCTCAGTTAGATTTAACATATCATCGTTATGACAATCTACGATGGAAATACTTTATTTTCATGTATAATATGAGTACGCATATCTAAAGATATTATCAAGTACTAGTAAATACACAATCAGGATACAAAGGAAATCAACAGTACAAAACATTGATTAATTGATGCTTAACGTCAACTTTTCAGCTGTATCGTGGCATGAACAAACTTTACACATTGATTTCTCCTCCGTAGTACAAAACACAAAGTTAAACAAAACAAATACTCGGAAAACACGAACTCATAGGAAAAAACATGAACGATACAATCTGTCCCGGAAGGGCTAGGCGCTCATGTTAAATAAATTGGCATATAAAATTAGCATCCTGGTACAAAGAACATACTCCAGAATAAAGAAACAACTGTGATACAAACACTCTGTAAGTAGTGGTGGCATGGACACTTTGCTATACAAGTAAGCAAACTGTTAGAAAAAAAACGTTAGAGAATACCGAAGGGGCAATCAAAAATTGCCAATCCATAGAAAACTTGCAACATAGAGTACACGAGACGAAGAAACACAAAACAAAAACATAACACAATATGTGTTGGACACATTATATACAAACAAACACAAATAACGTAAATAAGACATGAACCCTCCTACAAACAACTGGAGGTAAATACGAACCGAACATCACTTTATCACATGCAACTGTCCATCATTGTCAACACCTAGATATATATCCAGGTATGATGCTAATGTATTATATATACGTGTATACTTAAAACGAGGATGGCCAAAAGAAAAACATCATCTATACATCAAAGCGTGACATTATAGATTAGGGTCAAATGTTTCCCATTCTTATCTTTGATAGGAACATGAATATATATGGCCTTATAACAGTAATAAAACACATATGTAAAGAGTGTTGGCATTTCAGGAAACTCGGCACACCCTACTTATGTAATGATTTTTGTGCACTTTGCATCTTTGTTAGACGATACATAATATTAAGCAACCTTTAATTTAGAGTTTATTGTTTATGTTTTGTAGTATAAGCACCAAGTTATAAACAGTCTGCTACAAATGGTCTGAAATGTTTTTAATTCTTAATCTTAATGGATATTGTTGATTTGAAGTAGTGTACAATGTCCAAGTGAAACATGTGCTTATATAATGGCGCGATTTGTTGATTTGTTTTTATCTCTTTGTGCTTGAATGGCTCTATAATATTTTGGTAAAGTCGTGAGTAATTGGTTTGTCCAATGAACGAGCCTTAAGTGACATTTTAACCTTCCATCTTCTGAACCACTAAATCATTTTTAACTTGATCGACTTGAAATCCAAGATGAGTTTAACATAATATCATATGCGAACATGTGAAAACACGTGATCAGATTATGTACATGGATTTACTATGTGTTTTGTGCTGTGTTAAGGGGTGGCTATTGTTCATTAGTGGCACTTCCTTCTACCAATTTTACAGCTATATCGTAACTACTATACGTAATGAGAGAAGAAATTACGGACATTTATAACGAATAAAGCCCATAGACATGAGTAGATGTCTAGCTGATTCTCCGTTTTTGGTTTGGTTAATATTGTTGATTATGATATACTGACTTGTTTTTAAATAGGTAGAAACAATCGGTGATGCATATATGGTTGTCGGTGGTATTCCGGAAATACAGAAAGATCATGCGCAACGCATAGCAAACTTTGCAGTTGACATGGTGAAAGACGCTTGTAAAGTAAAGTCCCCTGCAACTGGAAAACCTCTTCAAGTAAGTCTAGGGGTATTTTGGCTGCATATTTCTGGCCCGTGTAGTTTAAGCATATTTTATTGATATAGCTGGCATGTATAAACAGAACAACAGCAAGTGTACAATAGAATGCAGATACAAGCAAAAGCTTTTTTTTAAATAGGTTTCGGGAAACGTGCATATACCACAAGGATATGTTTTGAAGATGTTATTTATTCCTCCACATAACCATCAATTGTGTTTGTTTGTTTTGCTCTTTTTCAGTAATTAAATGTTTATCTCGTCTGGTTATCCATACAAGCAATATAGAGTGCAATAATGTTCTAAAACTTTGTATTTTCCAGATACGTGTAGGATTTCACAGTGGCCCTGTAGTCGCTGGAGTTGTTGGTATCAAAATGCCCAGATATTGTTTATTTGGGGACACCGTCAACACTGCATCTCGAATGGAGAGCCATGGGATACCGGGACGAATACATGTTAGTCCAACGTCATACAGGTATAATTTGATTACGTGGCGTTGCAAATAAATTTCCTTTATATTATGTATATTTTTAACAAAATTTGGTACCTGTTTATATTTAGCTGTACGATTGTAACAATTTGTCAATGTTATACCAGTAAATGACATCGAGATTGTATCATTAAGAAATTAAATTATGTTTGACATTTGCTTTCGGTTCATTGATATATCTATCGTATTTTAACAAATATTTCCTGAAATATCATTTTTCTTTTACGTGTCGTAAACACTGTCGGCCATGTTCGATTGTTACCTCCTATAGTCATTTGTGAGTATTTACATAACATTTGTAAGATATTGTATCCTTCCTGATCGTACACGTTACAGTCCGATTATGACCCACTTTCTTTAAAAAAAAAAGTAAAAAAAATGATTATCCGATTATTTTACCATCGTGTTATTGTTTAAGATGGGTGAGTAATATTTCAGGTATATTTATTACGAACACAAATTAACAAGCCATACAAAATCAGCACCTAGGTAAAATGTACTGCTGAAATGGGCATATATGAAGTAATACAAAGGTATAATATCGGCAAGGGTCGTTATTATCACAGAGGCCTGTTGCAAACAGTGTTCTAAAACGTGCCCAAATCCTTATATATGGTATGTTAATGGTTTTTTTTATTCTCAACTGAAACCGACCAGAAATAAAAATAAAAATGCACACAATTACTCGTATGGCATTATATATAACATATACTAAATACTTTCTGTTTCAGTCTGTTGAAAGATCATCATTATGTGTTTAGAGATCGAGGGTGTATAGAGGTTAAAGGCAAGGGCTTACAACATACATATTTTCTGATTGGTAAAAATGACAAGCCGTTGTCAGAACCAGACGATGATTTATGTACTTTGTCTATTTTAAATGGAAATGATGTAAAAATAAATGGTAACGACACAATCTTAGAAGAACATAAAAATATGAGCAATCTGTGTATTGTATTGTAAAAAATGGACAAAGACATCAGTAATTGCTGGACCATTACTGGATTTTATCTGTACAATAATGTTATATATCAAGTGTTAGATTATGTTTTTATATATTTAAGATAAAGGTAAAATAGCAATTGGAGGGAACATTTACAGATTAAAAGGTAAAAACCAACTAGATGGAACAGTATTGAACCTAGAGATTCTACCTTGATAGCTAGTTGTTAGTTAAGTACTAGCCTTAAACATATGTAAAACTAGCAGTTAATAGGTCTTATACCTACATCATTAATATTAAACCTGTTCTCGCCCTGAATATTGCTGTAATGCTGATCAATAGGTGTAACCTTAATGGTGTAACTGACAATAAAAATGAACTGAATTTTGCTATAATGCATCAAATAGTTTTTAACATATGTCAGTATTTTTAGATGCTAAAAATTATTTTCGATGTGCATTATTGGTAAATCATTCTTTCGGTGAAATCAATTTACAAAAGCAGTGTTACACCGGACATTTATTTTGGTCAAATCAAATTACAAAAGCAGTGTTACACCGGACATTTATTTTGGTCAAATCAAATTACAAAAGCAGTGTTACACCGGACATTTATTTTGGTCAAATCAAATTACAAAAGCAGTGTTACACCGGACATTTATTTTGGTCAAATCAAATTACAAAAGCAGTGCTACACCGGACATTTATTTTGGTCAAATCAAATTACAAAAGCAGTGTTACACCGGACATTTATTTTGGTCAAATCAAATTACAAAAGCAGTGTTACACCGGACATTTATTTTGGTCAAATCAATTTACAAAAGCAGTGTTACACCGGACATTTATTTTGGTCAAATCAATTTACAAAAGCAGTGTTACACCGGACATTTATTTTGGTCAAATCAATTTACAAAAGCAGTGTTAAACCGGACATTTATTTTGGTCAAATCAAATTACAAAAGCAGTGTTACACCGGACATTTATTTTGGTCAAATCAAATTACAAAAGCAGTGTTACACCGGACATTTATTTTGGTCAAATCAATTTACAAAAGCAGTGTTACACCGGACATTTATTTTGGTCAAATCAATTTACAAAAGCAGTGTTACACCGGACATTTATTTTGGTCAAATCAATTTACAAAGCAGTGTTACACCGGACATTTATTTTGGTCAAATCAAATTACAAAAGCAGTGTTACACCGGACATTTATTTTGGTCAAATCAAATTACAAAAGCAGTGTTACACCGGACATTTATTTTGTTCAAATCAAATTACAAAAGCAGTGTTACACCGGAC
This sequence comes from Bathymodiolus brooksi, assembly GCA_963680875.1. Lineage (NCBI taxonomy): Eukaryota > Metazoa > Mollusca > Bivalvia > Mytilida > Modiolidae > Bathymodiolus > Bathymodiolus brooksi. The sequence goes on from OY804575.1 coordinate 33,663,814, forward strand.
ATTTATTTTGGTCAAATCAAATTACAAAAGCAGTGTTACACCGGACATTTATTTTGGTCAAATCAATTTACAAAAGCAGTGTTACACCGGACATTTATTTTGGTCAAATCAAATTACAAAAGCAGTGTTACACCGGACATTTATTTTGGTCAAATCAATTTACAAAAGCAGTGTTACACCGGACATTTATTTTGGTCAAATCAATTTACAAAAGCAGTGTTACACCGGACATTTATTTTGGTCAAATCAATTTACAAAAGCAGTGTTACACCGGACATTTATTTTGGTCAAATCAAATTACAAAAGCAGTGTTACACCGGACATTTATTTTGGTCAAATCAAATTACAAAAGCAGTGTTACACCGGACATTTATTTTGGTCATATCAAATTACAAAAGCAATGTTACACCGGACATTTATTTTGGTCAAATCAATTTACAAAAGCAGTGTTACACCGGACATTTATTTTGGTCAAATCAATTTACAAAAGCAGTGTTACACCGGACATTTATTTTGGTCAAATCAAATTACAAAAGCAGTGTTACACCGGACATTTATTTTGGTCAAATCAATTTACAAAAGCAGTGTTACACCGGACATTTATTTTGGTCAAATCAATTTACAAAAGCAGTGTTACACCGGACATTTATTTTGGTCAAATCAATTTACAAAAGCAGTGTTACACCGGACATTTATTTTGGTCAAATCAATTTACAAAAGCAGTGTTACACCGGACATTTATTTTGGTCAAATCAAATTACAAAAGCAGTGTTACACCGGACATTTATTTTGGTCAAATCAAATTACAAAAGCAGTGTTACACCGGACATTTATTTTGGTCATATCAAATTACAAAAGCAATGTTACACCGGACATTTATTTTGGTCAAATCAATTTACAAAAGCAGTGTTACACCGGACATTTATTTTGGTCAAATCAATTTACAAAGCAGTGTTACACCGGACATTTATTTTGGTCAAATCAAATTACAAAAGCAGTGTTACACCGGACATTTATTTTGGTCAAATCAAATTACAAAAGCAGTGTTACACCGGACATTTATTTTGGTCAAATCAAATTACAAAAGCAGTGTTACACCGGACATTTATTTTGGTCAAATCAAATTACAAAAGCAGTGTTACACCGGACATTTATTTTGGTCAAATCAATTTACAAAAGCAGTGTTACACCGGACATTTATTTTGGTCAAATCAAATTACAAAAGCAGTGTTACACCGGACATTTATTTTGGTCAAATCAATTTACAAAAGCAGTGTTACACCGGACATTTATTTTGGTCAAATCAATTTACAAAAGCAGTGTTACACCGGACATTTATTTTGGTCAAATCAATTTACAAAAGCAGTGTTACACCGGACATTTATTTTGGTCAAATCAAATTACAAAAGCAGTGTTACACCGGACATTTATTTTGGTCAAATCAAATTACAAAAGCAGTGTTACACCGGACATTTATTTTGGTCATATCAAATTACAAAAGCAATGTTACACCGGACATTTATTTTGGTCAAATCAATTTACAAAAGCAGTGTTACACCGGACATTTATTTTGGTCAAATCAATTTACAAAAGCAGTGTTACACCGGACATTTATTTTGGTCAAATCAAATTACAAAAGCAGTGTTACACCGGACATTTATTTTGGTCAAATCAATTTACAAAAGCAGTGTTACACCGGACATTTATTTTGGTCAAATCAATTTACAAAAGCAGTGTTACACCGGACATTTATTTTGGTCAAATCAATTTACAAAAGCAGTGTTACACCGGACATTTATTTTGGTCAAATCAAATTACAAAAGCAGTGTTACACCGGACATTTTTTTGGTCAAATCAAATTACAAAAGCAGTGTTACACCGGACATTTATTTTGGTCATATCAAATTACAAAAGCAATGTTACACCGGACATTTATTTTGGTCAAATCAATTTACAAAAGCAGTGTTACACCGGACATTTATTTTGGTCAAATCAATTTACAAAAGCAGTGTTACACCGGACATTTATTTTGGTCAAATCAAATTACAAAAGCAGTGTTACACCGGACATTTATTTTGGTCAAATCAATTTACAAAAGCAGTGTTACACCGGACATTTATTTTGGTCAAATCAATTTACAAAAGCAGTGTTACACCGGACATTTATTTTGGTCAAATCAATTTACAAAAGCAGTGTTACACCGGACATTTATTTTGGTCAAATCAAATTACAAAAGCGTTATTACACCGGAAATATTTGCAAAATATATTTAATCATCAAAATAATTTTACCAACAAATGTGAAAACGTTATGATTTAAACAACTAGAATAACCTTCTTTTAATGAATGAGGAGTATTGTCTTGCAAAAATGTCCGGATATTGTAATGACTCCGTTCGGATATGACAAAGAAAATTAAAATAAGAAATCATGATTATCCAGGCTACACTCCATGCCTGACCATATTTACATATTTACGGCTTCTGATTTCCACTTTGGTATCTTCAAACTTTTCTTATAGGAAGATTATGTGATATAAAAGTCAAAATAAGTACTGTCTTATAATTACGCCACATACCTTGACCTACATCTAGAAATTGACAGTGAGGGGTGGTTAAGATTTAAATTCCACGACAGTAGAGAGGATTTCTATTTTCTCATTGTGAACTTTCGATTTACATGTAGCAACATTCCATTAGCACATGCATAAGGAGTATATATCTTTCGGTTGATCTGATATTCAAGAGCTTGTGGTTCATATCATGATTTCCTTGATATAGGGTTGCTACTGACAAGGAAGCTACTGAACCAAAGGTACATAGTGGTTAAGTTCATGTCATTACTTCGAAAGTTGTACGGTCGCTAACATGACTCGATTAATCATTACATAATATCTATGTCACAAATGACCACGGATATGTTCCGTTTGTCGTAATCACAATCCCATCTTGTCCTCATTAATGACTTGTCATCGAATTTTCACGAGAGTTACACGACGGGTGCCACTATTGGAGCAAGAACTGCTTACCTACAGGAGCACTTGAGTTCACCCCGACAAAAAACCTTAGTTTGACAGCAATTTATATTATTATTAGATTTGATTGAATTTATAAATACATGGTACATTTGTAATATGTATCATATATTAGCATCCAAATGATCAGTGATATTCGATTCCACAGTCGAATAACTTATTCTAAACATTAAGCATTCAATATAGTTCTAATATTATATTAGTGATGTGAAGATTCCATAAAGATTAGAAATCGTCCATATGCTAGTACTTAAAATTATAGTTTCTACTAATTTAGAATGAGATCATTTTACTAGAGTAGTCAGTTTTACATCTCTTTCAGTAATAATTTCCACCATATTAGATATATTTTCCGTAATTGAATTAAAGTTCAATGTTATTATTACTTTTAGTGATCTATCGAACTATATAAGATTATTAACACCAATATATTGTCATTGAAACAATAAAACGTATAGAAAAAGAAACCACACTTTAGAATAGTTCATAAATCCAATCTGTTTTATTTTTTTAAGCAGAGTCAAATTCCCCTAAGCCACATATACATGACCCCTCTTTCATGGCTTGATATATACCTGCACATCAATAAACAGTGGGGAGATCAACTAGTTTGTGTACCCAAATTTCTAGTCTTAGTGCAATGATGTACTAAGTCATGTAGCATTTGAATTTAAACAATTCATTTGACCTTAACCTTAAGATATTTTCCTAAATTAACATCTACCTTACTTATTATCCATTGTTTAGCATACATTAGACTTTCGACTTCTCAATAAAAATTAATTGTTTTCTTTTTATTCGATCTATTTAATGTAGTTGATAGGTTTTATATAGCCCGCAGTAAGAAGAACTTTTTAAAAAGTTAATTAAATAACGTTATCTATTGTAACTTTATATTGTCCTCCTACAAACACCTGCCCAAACAAAAGAAATGTTATTTACACGTATTTGTACTCTCGGCGTGTAAACTTGCTTCAGAGGACATTAATTGTAAAAAACATGATATGAACGAAAAAAAATAAAATAGAAAAATAAACATTGAAAATCGAATGATGAAATCATCTGGATCAATTTCAACCTAAAAAAATATTCTATGAAATATGGATGCTGGTTGTATTACAGGTAACAAATGTGGTGGTGTAATCACAATATTATCATATAGATTTACAGTAGGCAAGTAGTCGACTAATATACATGTAGGATTAATATGAATGCAGAATGACCAAGTACGAGGAAAGCTCCGAAAATAGGAACTTCATGACACACACAATAAACAGTACAAACAAATAGACAAATCAGAGGAACAAATGTTACTATCAAACATAAATAGTGATCAAATGTTACTATCAAACATAAATAGTGATCAAATGTTACTATCAAACATAAATAGTGATCAAATGTTACTATCAAACATAAATAGTGATCAAATGGAAAGACAAATCAGAGGAACAAATGTTACTATCAAACATAAATAGTGATCAAATGTTACTATCAAACATAAATAGTGATCAAATGTTACTATCAAACATAAATAGTGATCAAATGTTACTATCAAACATAAATAGTGATCAAATGTTACTATCAAACATAAATAGTGATCAAATGTTACTATCAAACATAAATAGTGATCAAATGGAAAACAATAAATACCACTGTCAGAACAGTTACAAAAACTAATCGAAAAATCGCAGAAACAGAGGAAAAATCTATACCATTAGTACGCAGTTAAATGTCCTGTCATAGTACAGGCATTCCAACAAAAGGTAGCAGGATTAAATTAGTTTTATGGGCCAAAATCTCCCCCCTCTTAATGATGGATATATAAGAGTGTTAGAATGTAATAATATTGCTATAGCCATGTATTAGTCCGTATGTATAATAGTATCAATATTGATTTCAATTGACCCAGAAAGACAATTATACCCAAATGATTTTTATAGCAGACAGTTTGATAATCAGACAGGATAATTCTATTACCAATGAAGTTATGGAAAAATTTGCGTTACGAAAATTATTATCGGACAAATCATGGATTGTAATGAAGAATAAATGGCAAGGGAAAGTGAGTACACTTATTTCGTATTTTGATCTTCATTTTGTCAATGAATGAGCTGTCTTTTTGACAATATATCACCAATGCATCAGTCATGGACGAAGTTGGGCATTTAAAATTGTTTGAAAATAGAACTTTACTATTTTACCATCGTGTGCTGTTTGATATGTTTACAAATTTATATCCAAATTTTTTTCCTGGTATTAAGTTCCAATGATCTTGGTGGTTGAATGGCGAAAAGATAGTCGGCTTCTGACCACAAGCTTATAACAACTGACTTGGGTTCTTGCACTCATACTCACCTCAAGTATTTAAGGTTTCCAAACACCTACCCAAGGTCAGGGATTCCATCAGTCAGTTCGTTATATATGTCCGCGATTCATTCTCCTAGTTAGTCTGGTAGTTGCAATATTGCTGAAAAATTAAGATAAACACGAGTAACACAATAAGCTAACCACTCGTTCCATGCAAAATATTGACCTTGAATAAAAACGTATCTTACCTTATTTTTCCAACAAAGACAAAGGCAGAATTATTTGGACGTTTTGTGCATAGCGTAAATATTCTACTTGTACATTTTTTTAACGAATAAGATATACGAAAAGTTTGAAGATACCCAACGGGTAATCAGAAGCTATAAATAGAAGACAACAGGTAATCAGAAGCTATAAATAGAAGACAACGGAAAATCAGAAGCTATAAATAGAAGACAACGGGTAATCAGAAGCTATAAATAGAAGACAACGGGTAATCAGAAGCTATAAATAAAAGACAACGGGTAATCAGAAGCTATAAATAGAAGACAACGGGTAGTCAGAAGCTATAAATAGAAGACAATGGGTAATCAGAAGCTATAAATAGAAGACAACGGGTAATCAGAAGCTATAAATAGAAGACAACGGGTAATCGGAAGCTATAAATAGAAGACAACGGGTAATCAGAAGCTATAAATAGAAGACAACGGGTAATCAGAAGCTATAAATAGAAGACAACGGGTAATCAGAAGCCATAAATAGAAGACAACGGGTAATCAGAAGCTATAAATAGAAGACAACGGGTAATCAGAAGCTATAAATAGAAGACAACGGGTAATCAGAAGCTATAAATAGAAGAAGGAGAAGAAATGGCAACACGAAAAAGGACAAAAGGACAAATAATGATCTACGAAACAATACACAGAAAACTAAAGCAAAGCGAACTCACTAAAAACCACGTGTGAACTCGGGTGCTCTGGTAGGGTTAAGCAGTTCCGGTTCGACGAGTGGCACCCGTCATTTTACTCTTGTAGCCCGGTGGTAAATCATGGGTGAGTAAAGGACCGGATTGTGATTACGACAAACGGAATATACCCGTGGTCGTTGGTGACGTAGAAATTCCGTAATGGTTAAGTCATGGTGGTGACCGTAAACTGTCGGAGTAAACTGATAAGAATATTATGCGTTATTCAGCGATATTTATGCTATACTGTGGTAATCAGTTTTATTGGTTAAAGAACCCGTATCTGTAAATCAGGGTGACAATATACTATCGTGGTCCTTGATACTTGTGGTTTACAGGAAAGCAAACAACTGTCCAGTATTTCACAGCTTGGACATTTTGTGTGAAATTATATATCTTCGAGCATTCTGTATGACAATAAGTTTTAAAGCGAGAGTCTAAATTATTCTAAACGATGACATTCCTTAATCAATTTCCCAACTAAACAGTCCCACGTGCAATCAACATAATATTGTATTACAAAAAATCAATAAATATATGATTTAATAAACATTCCACTGAGTTGTTAAGTGTTATAATTTACTCTCTGTAGCTTCCTTTATTTAATGATATGTGTTCAGTCTTTTGACATGTCTTTATAATTCTTCATATTCATTTGTTTCGGTCTTTAGATGATTTTGACATGATTTCAATGTATAACATTTCCAAAATAAAATACAATTTGTGCTATTAACATGTATTTTTGTCCATATACATTTTTAATTTACGTAATCAGCAAAAATATTAGAATGATAAATGTATCAGACATTTATGAAACTATTTGATAAATAATGCATCAATCTACCGTATATATAATCGCCATTGAACAACAGTTGCAAAAACACATTATCATCTAGCTAACGTTGCAAAAACACATTATTATCGAACAATACAAGTGACAACCTTTGTTCAGATAAATTAGAGATGCACACCAATCTGGAAAAAAAATTATGTACAATTGCCCATTCCGGATTAGTCAAATAGAAAAAGAACAGCGTGAACAAAGACACATTCCGAATTAGCAAAATAGAAAAAGAACAACGTGAACAAAGACACATTCCGGATTAGCCAAATAGAAAAAGAACAGCGTACACAAAGACACATTCCGGATTAGCCAAATAGAAAAAGAACAGCGTACACAAAGACACATTCCGGATTAGCCAAATAGAAAAAGAACAGCGTACACACAGACACATTCCGGATTGACCAAATAGAAAAAGAACAGCGTGCACAAAGACACATTCCGGATTGACCAAATAGAAAAAGAACAGCGTGCACAAAGACACATTCCGGATTAGCCAAATAGAAAAAGAACAGCGTACACAAAGACACATTCCGAATTAGCCAAATAGAAAAAAAAACAGCGTACACAAAGACACATTCCGAATTAGCCAAATAGAAAAAGAACAGCGTAAGCAAAGACACATTCCGAATTAGCCAAATAGAAAAAGAACAGCGTGCACAAAGACACATTCCGGATTAGCCAAATAGAAAAAGAACAGCGTACACAAAGACACATTCCAAATTGGCCAAATAGAAAAAGAACAGCGTGCACAAAGACACATTCCGAATTAACCAAATAGAAAAAGAACAGCGTGCACAAAGACACATTCCGAATTAACCAAATAGAAAAAGAACAGCGTGCACAAAGACACATTCCGGATTAGCCAAATAGAAAAAGAACAGCGTACGCAAAGACACATTCCGGATTGACCAAATAGAAAAAGAACAGCGTGCACAAAGACACATTCCGGATTAGCCAAATAGAAAAAGAACAGCGTACACAAAGACACATTCCGAATTAGCCAAATAGAAAAAGAACAGCGTGCACAAAGACACATTCCGAATTAACCAAATAGAAAAAGAACAGCGTGCACAAAGACACATTCCGGATTAGCCAAATAGAAAAAGAACAGCGTACACAAAGACACATTCCGAATTAGCCAAATAGAAAAAGAACAACCTATACAAAGACACATTCCATATTGACGAAATAGAAAAAAAGAACAACGTGTACAAAGACACATCCAGGATTGACCAAATAGAAAAAATATAACAACGTGTGCACAGACACATTCAGGATTGCCCAAATAGAAAAAAGGACAACGTGTGCACAGACACATTCAGGATTGACCAAATAGGAAAAAAGGACAACGTGTGCACAGACACATTCAGGATTGACCAAATAGGAAAAAAGGACAACGTGTGCACAGACACATTCAGGATTGACCAAATAGGAAAAAAGAACAATGTGTGCACAGACACATTCAGGATTGCCCAAATAGAAAAAAAAAAGAACAACGTGTGCACAGACACATTCAGGATTGCCCAAATAGAAAAAAGGACAACGTGTGCACAGACACATTCAGGATTGACCAAATAGGAAAAAAGGACAACGTGTGCACAGACACATTCAGGATTGACCAAATAGGAAAAAAGAACAATGTGTGCACAGACACATTCAGGATTGCCCAAATAGAAAAAAAAAAGAACAACGTGTGCACAGACACATTCAGGATTGCCCAAATAGAAAAAAGGACAACGTGTGCACAGACACATTCAGGATTGACCAAATAGGAAAAAAGGACAACGTGTGCACAGACACATTCAGGATTGACCAAATAGGAAAAAAGGACAACGTGTGCACAGACACATTCAGGATTGACCAAATAGGAAAAAAGAACAATGTGTGCACAGACACATTCAGGATTGCCCAAATAGAAAAAAAAAAGAACAACGTGTGCACAGACACATTCAGGATTGCCCAAATAGAAAAAAGGACAACGTGTGCACAGACACATTCAGGATTGACCAAATAGGAAAAAAGGACAACGTGTGCACAGACACATTCAGGATTGACCAAATAGGAAAAAAGAACAATGTGTGCACAGACACATTCAGGATTGCCCAAATAGAAAAAAAAAAGAACAACGTGTGCACAGACACATTCAGGATTGCCCAAATAGAAAAAAAGAACAACGTGTGCACAGACACATTCAGGATTGACCAAATAGGAAAAAAGAACAATGTGTGCACAGACACATTCAGGATTGCCCAAATAGAAAAAAAAAAGAACAACGTGTGCACAGACACATTCAGGATTGCCCAAATAGAAAAAAAAAAGAACAACGTGTGCACAGACACATTCAGGATTGACCAAATAGAAAAAAAAGAACAAAAGCTATTTTATGTACATAAGAAGAAGCTTAAACGGTGATGGTCAGTGGTAGCCACTTATATCAACAAAACGAACAACAGCCACCTCTAACCTCAAATTATTGAATATAACAAGACCACGGCATCTCTTGATAATGGCATCTCCAATGCAATATAAATATAAACAAACAATTAAATATAAACACCTGCAGATTCATTTCCAACCGAAAAGACCACACGTATAACAAAAAATGACTGACAACATAAACATGCACGGTCGTATTTAACTGATTGCCATATAGAAGGTATAATCTGTAAGTTTAAAGGCCTAACTCTTAGGACAAAAAAGTGATACTTTTATCAGATTTATTATGAATTATTGGTCTTAGTATGAAACCAATATATATATATATATAAACATCTGAAAAATGTTAGCACAACGATATCAAAAAAAGATGTTAAATTGTAACAAAAATAACTATAGATCTACAAAAAGACTATAATTATCAGTCGGAGAGCAGACTCGATAATGGCGTCGTTTCAATTAATTTGTCACGTACATTTTTTACCGGAATCGGACACGTTTTAGAATACATCGACCAAGTGTTGAAAATTCACTCGTTTTAATTGTTGCGAGCGTCAAAAATAACCGAAGAAGCGAGAAAAACATAGAAAATTGTTTCTTTCATAAAAATTTGAGGCCCCGTGCTTGAACTTCTTGTAACAAAGGAGTAATGCAGAAATTAAAACGACACGGAAATGGCGGAAGTTGTTTAAAGAAACACGAAAAATTAAAAATTAAAATATTTGCCGAAAGGGTGATGGAAAATCATATATATAGTTCCATAGATTTCTATATTAGTATTTCAAAGAAACATTTTCTGTAATTAAACGTACAATAGAACTTTTTTCTGTCAGATGGATCGTGTCACATTTTGGTTGGATTCAAGGGAGGTAACTAGAATCATCACATACTCCGTAATTTTTAACATTCTATTTATAGAACGAGTGTAAGTAAATGCGTTTTCTCAATAAAACAAATATTATTTTGTATTAAAAATGTTGAAATTAGTCAGAATAATTGTTTATTATATCTACAGCTATTAAATTGATCAAATATAATTTAACAGATGAGTCCAAATTTGAGATTTTATGGAACCACAACAGTATTAAGTAAGGAGCAATTATATTACTGTAAAAGTAATCCTGGTAAGCTGACTTTTCGGTCGAAATACATGTAAAGTTGTTCCATGAAGGTATAACAAAACAAGAATCAACTGTAATGGTCTACTAAATTTATCGAATGAACTTGAGAAAAAAAACCAGTCATATTTTCATATGCAATGGTAAATCTTGGAATATTAAAAATTACTTTCAACTGTTTTTTAACATATAAGGCTATTCAAACACGTCCACCAGTTTTATTGGTGGATTCACCATACAAATCATGTATAGCGCCCCCTAGCAACCCACCACGAGCATGTTGATGTCAATGTACTTGATACAAGTGATACTTTTTTCAATGTAAATGACCTTATAAAAGACAAATGAAAGAAAATGATGATAATGAAAAAAATATAAAATTTTATCACATGCATAGTACCGGTACATCCTCGTAATGACTCTTGAGCAGAACTCGTGTTATATTTTATAGATGTTTCTTTATAAAAAGGGGCGAGGGGTGTAATGTTTTTAACCTTTTTTTTTTAAACAAAAGCAGATCATACTGTACTAAGATCCATTATTTGATAACTTTTTACAAAATAAAATTCACAAAAACTTCAACTAATTTTTTTTATTAAAAATAATAAAACATGTGAATAATAGGAGAAAACCGGACGGGGCTCTAATTTAAAATTCTAACTGAATATGCTGATGCCATTACCATAGAAAATTTGCATACACAAATGTATCAGAATTTAAAATTAACTTTATTCTTTCTAGAAGATCCTTTCCCTTAAATTAAATGGTCTTTCTTTGACTGTATATACTTTTGTCACAAAAGCAACATTCTAGTTGGGGTTTGAAATTTCTATATTTCTTGTAGTGATCAATAGAGAAAAAAATTATTAGATGTACATGCTTCGTTGTTATTCTGATCTAGCTAAATCTGAAAGCATGACTGGAATAAGTCAACATTAACTGATGTCGAATGGTCACCATTTTTTTCACACATGTTCATGTGTTGCAAAAAGCATACAAGTTTTTTACTACAGTCATTATTTTCTGCATTAGCCGCAGTATGGAGTGTAAATTCGCATGGGTCAAATGACACATTACCATAGCTGTCAAAGTTTGCTGTTGTTAAAATTTAAATCATTTGTTTCAAATGCACAGCTTGTATCTATGGCTGAATCATATTTTCTTTTGCTTGATGTTGCTTCTGTATCGTGGGACATTTCGAGTGATTTTCTAAATCAAGCCTCACACATTCTACAAATACAGTCATCATCTTTGAATGCATATGCATTTTTGACAAAAGTATAAAACAGTGGTTGATTTCACCCCTGTGAGAGGTGCCAGTAGTGCTTAGTCACATCTTCTCGTTTACAGTTTATGCAAGGGCTTGGTGGACTGGCTTCATGCACCCTGCAGGTCTTTCAAAATTTTTCAAATGTACCAGTACTTCACTATTTACAGGCAGTACTTTTTCTTAAAAATTGAACATTTTTCATGAATATCTTATAGAGTATGTAAAAAAAATCCCTATATAATCAACCAAAACCATATTTTTTCAAAATATTATTGTGAAGTCATTTCTGGATAGATTTTAACAAATTTTACACCAAAACATTCAGAATTGTCTATATTTTGACTGTTTATTTGCTCATTATGTTTATATGAGTGGTTTTTATTTGTACATAATTTAAATATAACAAATAAAAATTGACTTTGATTTTCCTATATATTTCAACTAAAAATAAATCCTAAAAATTAACAATCCTGGTTAAATTATCTACAAATAAAAACCACTCAGTCATATAAACAAATGAGCAAATAAACATGCTGTACAACATTCTTTGAAATTAGGAGGTACCAATTACCATTTTAAGTGGGTACCTGGTACTATCCCTTACTAAAACTAAAAGGCCTGCAACCGTTGACAGATTGACTTTGGTGGCATATTTCAGAAAAGGGGGGTGCATATAACCAAGTTCGGGTTGTAGTTGTAAATCCACGAGATTGACAGAATGGGATAAATGCATCGAATTTCTAGACAATTTGCACTGTACATCAAAACAGTGTGTTTTACCTCACATGCCTACCGTTATTCCATTGTTTACATGTGTAAATATTGATTGTACGAGCAAAATGGGAGGAGCAAATTTTTCAACCTTGACTCTGCTTGGGTGACGTTGGAATATTGATTATTTTTCTTAAACTGTTACGAGTGATGTAAATTCCCTTTTACCCGATGAAGTGTAGATATTATTCTGTCCAAGGAATCAGTTTTTTAATTTTTCCCTCCACGGGAACTTTATTCTGTCAGATGCAAAAAGTGTAAACATACGCGACAAAAAAAAATTACGATTTTCCGAGGTAAAGAAAAAAACCGTTATTTTTACATTCATCGCAGACCGATTTTATACCAGACTGAAAATCATGATCAATTAATAAATATAAATGTGATTTTTAATCATATTTCAATCATTGGTTTAATAGAACAAAAACGTAGTTTTCCAAGTACGTATAATTGTTTGGGTTTGTGAAGCGCCATCTAGCGGAAAATATTTACGATTATCTCCCTTGGATTTTTAAATATTCCACGGACCGGAAAATTAGAATTTTTGCGAGTCTGCTCTTCAACTGTATAATTAAATCGACGGATATTTCGCTTGACCGACAAGCTTCATCAGCGTCTGTAATCTGCTTTGAAAAATTGTCACGTGACCATCAGTTATCGTGACGTAAATTACTAAAGCAATATACTTGAATAATATAAAGTATAAAGTTCAAGATTATGATTTTTAGTAATTTACGTCACGATAACTGCAATATACTTGAATAATATAAAGTATAAAGTTCAAGATTATGATTTTTAGTAATTTACGTCACGATAACTGATGGTCACGTGACAATTTTTCAAATCAGATTACAGACGCTGATGAAGCTTGTCGGTCAAGCGAAATATCCGTCGATTTAATTATAATTGTAGTCTTTTTGTAGACTTTTTTAACATCTTTTTTTGATATCGTTGTGCTAACATTTTAGACGTATATATATATAGGGAGTGGATGTGGTCGAGTGGTCTAGGGCGCTGAACGTAAGGCTAAGCGAATGGTGCTGCAGTGTATCAATGGTGTGGGTTCAAATCCCGTCGAGGGAAGAACAAAAATTTGACAGCTCTAAAATCTAATTATACGTCTGAAAATTAAACCAAACAGTGTTAGAATTAGATTTTAGAGCTGTCAAATTTTTGTTCTTCCCTCGACGGGATTTGAACCCACACCATTGTTACACTGCAGCACCATTCGCTTAGCCTTACGTCCAGCGCCCTAGACCACTCGACTACATATATATATATATATATGTCAATAATTTGCTGGAATTGAAAATTGAATATAAAATAGTCCTATACCATGGAATGGAATATATATGTACTGATTTAATTGCCAGTGTAACCTACTAGTTCTACCACCATATATTTTAGAAAAACTGCATCAAACAGGCAACTATCGTTGCTACATCATTGCCTAAGAATTTGCAATGATTTTATAAGATTAGATGTGTCAAAATCAGCAGATTGGAAAAACAAATAACTTAAATATCAATGAGCACCAAAGGGTCTGAACAGGATAGTAGGAACCTTAGTTTTAATAATAGTTACTTTATTCAGGAACTGCAAAAAAACAAATTTATACACAGAGACGTCTAAAGGGCTTCGTGATATTAAATGTCCTCTGGGTTACCTAGCATGCAGTTATCAGTGCGGCCGATGCATTTCTTTATGTATGTGTGATTATCAACAAGATAGAAGTGGTTGAAGTGATATTGAAGAAACAACACTATCTTCAAGTGGTTGATATAGACTACTTTATCTTCCCCTGATACAATATCACCTACAAATTTATGCGGAGAGTATGTCTATGGACTACGTAAGCATATTGTGGTCTTGTTATAGAAGAAGAAGAGTGTGTATGTGGACATCGTATGCATACTGCTGTCATGTTATAACTTACCAATGTTATCTTTATTTGGCTAATAAAAACATACATTTCAAATTTAGTGCGCACCACGCCTTTTTGGAATAACCTTCATCAGGTACGCTCAAAATAACCTTCATCAGGTACGCTCAGAATAACCTTCATCAGGTACGCTCAGAATAACCTTCATCAGGTACGCTCAAAATAACCTTCATCAGGTACGCTCAGAATAACCTTCATCAGGTACGCTCAAAATAACCTTCATCAGGTACGCTCAGAATAACCTTCATCAGGTACGCTCAGAATAACCTTCATCAGGTACGCTCAAAATAACCTTCATCAGGTACGCTCAGAATAACCTTCATCAGGTACGCTCAGAATAACCTTCATCAGGTACGCTCAAAATAACCTTCATCAGGTACGCTCAGAATAACCTTCATCAGGTACGCTCAGAATAACCTTCATCAGGTACGCTCAGAATAACCTTCATCAGGTACGCTCAAAATAATCTTCATCAGGTACGCTCAGAATAACCTTCATCAGGTACGCTCAGAATAACCTTCATCAGGTACGCTCAGAATAACCTTCATCAGGTACGCTCAGAATAACCTTCATCAGGTACGCTCAAAATAACCTTCATCAGGTACGCTCAGAATAACCTTCATCAGGTACGCTCAGAATAACCTTCATCAGGTACGCTCAAAATAACCTTCATCAGGTACGCTCAAAATAACCTTCATCAGGTACGCTCAGAATAACCTTCATCAGGTACGCTCAAAATAACCTTCATCAGGTACGCTCAAAATAACCTTCATCAGGTACGCTCAAAATAACCTTCATCAGGTACGCTCAAAATAACCTTCATCAGGTACGCTCAAAATAACCTTCATCAGGTACGCTCAGAATAACCTTCATCAGGTACGCTCAGAATAACCTTCATCGGGTACGCTCAGAATAACCTTCATCAGGTACGCTCAGAATAACCTTCATCAGGTACGCTCAAAATAACCTTCATCAGGTACGCTCAGAATAACCTTCATCAGGTACGCTCAGAATAACCTTCATCAGGTACGCTCAAAATAACCTTCATCAGGTACGCTCAGAATAACCTTCATCAGGTACGCTCAAAATAACCTTCATCAGGTACGCTCAGAATAACCTTCATCAGGTACGCTCAGAATGACCTTCATCAGGTACGCTCAAAATAACCTTCATCAGGTACGCTCAGAATAACCTTCATCAGGTACGCTCAAAATAACCTTCATCGGGTACGCTCAGAATAACCTTCATCAGGTACGCTCAAAATAACCTTCATCAGGTACGCTCAAAATAACCTTCATCAGGTGACGCTCAAAATAGAAAGATTGGAAAGCCAAATAATTTAAAGTTTGGGGAGTAATAAAACCAAAGGGCCTAAACAGGATCGCCAAAATCAGCTAAGGTCACCCATGCCTGAGGGCGGAAAACCTTAGTTTTATATTCATCAATCTTTCATCTTCAATATACAATATGATAAAGAATGATTTATATCTGGCTAGGGAAAGTCCAATGACTATTGGTTTCATATATCCACACGTTAAGGAATGGAAAAAAAGTGTTTTGAAAATATTCAATGGGTTGTTCACAGGATATGTTAGATTAATTTGTAAATTGACAGAACATGATAGCCTATCTATTTAAATTGAGTGCACAAACAGACGTTGGATTACCTTGATTGTAACGTATCGAGGGTCGGTGATTAAACTTTGACTGCAAATGTAAATGTATTCGAGAGAGAAAAAAATCTTGTTTATTATGTAATAGTGGATACGTGATGAGATAAGACCACATTAGTAAGGAGTGTGCAAGAGAATTCATTATCTTGAGATATTCAAGGGAAGTGGTGGTAAGTACACATTTTATTCATATTAAAGTAAAGTACATTAAGGTGGGCACAGGTACGATGAGGGAGGCGGTTATTTCTTCAGACATACAACTGCTGACCAAATAAATATATATTTAAGTACTATTTTATTTATGTAAATTTATGTGTACAATACGCCAGAAGATCAATGAGACAAAGAAATGTAAAATAATCATACAAACGTTATCTCGATACAAAAATAGTTTACCTGTTTTATATTATTATGTATAAATGGTAAACATAGCGCGGTGGGTGGATGTACGATGGAGTACAGTTGATTGATTATTTGTTGCTTAACGTCCAACGGTAAATATTTCATGCATGTTCATGACGAGAACAAATTTTAAAAATCTAAACAGAAATGAAGCGGGAATGTGACAACTGGGATAACGACTTGGACTGCCACCGGAAAAGTATGGAGATCTGGGTATGAACGGAAATTTGTCTTCTGTAGCGGCTACAATGCCCCTACCCTTACAAAGGATGGCATAGACGTGCAGCTTGACACTCTAAGCGTGTTATTCTCTATTGTCTCCGGTCAGGCTGCCTTATTAAAACCAGACAACCCCTCCTCCTCCTCCACTAGGGATGTGCTGGGCAGCTCTGGTTCGAGTCCTGGGAACTACGACAAATGCACTGTACAATTTACCTATACCACGATTCTATTATTGAGACACTATCATAGTTTTTTATGTTTAAGGTTATTCCAGAAACGCGTCGTCCGCACAAAATTTGATATCTCGGTTTTTATTACTATCAATAGATAGACTATTAGAATGTTTTTCTTATTTTCCGATTAAGCATAACTGATGCAGGCCATCCGATTACATTTTAAGAATTCGTGATGCAAAGAAAACTGTGTAAATTACGTTGTCTCATAATTCACAGTGCATATTTTCCCCGAAATTGATCTGGAGCTTATAATCAGTCCCAACAAACCACCGTGTTTGGAAGTTACATCGAACTTAACCATTAAACGACCAAGATCAGGAGTCACCATTGATGTCTCGCTGCAGGAACATCTGTAGACATTATATCATCGTTTATTTGAAGCAATCAAAACTTCCACCAATGACAACGCCAGCTTTTTACATAACTACTTTTTTGTTTTTAATTTAATTTTCGTAATGAATATAGTTGTAATTGATCAATTGACGATATGAACAATATATATCGAAGCGTCATTGTAAAATTTGTAATTCCATACTCAATGTCATAGCTCATGTACCGGATATGTGATGATCTCTCGAGGAAGCGAGGAGTGGTCACATTATAATAGGTGTAATACCACTAAAGAATTCTCCATAGCCTTCTATGTTAAATTAAAAAAAATTGAGCTTTCATACAGGATTCATCTCAAGTTTAATCTAAGTGACACTCATATCTCATGGAAGGGGTACCTAATTGGAAGCTTAACTCCGAAAATCAACATACATTTAATGGCATATAAGACAAAACAAACAGTCTGAAGATGTCTACCGTCAAAAATCCTACTTTCACTTTCGATTTAACACAAATGCAGGTGGTTTCTTTCCAATGCAATCAATTTTTTATTAAAAACCACAAGGACATCAAATATGGGCTTAAAATTATCCTAAAATATGTAGGTTTCTGCTGACATTCAGTATTTTGCAGTATCTAATAGGGTTTCTCTTTTATCCAACAATGTAGGAATCCATTTTCTGTTTACGTACTACTTTCCCATACGTTCTTTTCGACTGGTACCCATGTTTAGTGGTAATACATCTAATACGGGAACTATGATCATGGACCATAATGGATGCCGTGTTTAGAGAGTGCCACGCTCCCGAAATGTTAAAGATAATTTTTGCTTGTAGTCGCTGCAAATGGCTCGATGTGTCGCCCCTACCCAACTCTCCGTACCTTTCCCGTGTCAGTCTAACGTCATGTGTCCCAGTTGTTCAATAACTCACTCATTTCTGTATATTTTTATATATTGATGAACTTGTTTTCGTCCTGTAATATACATGGCATAATTACTTCTGTACGCTAGGCAATCAACAATCAATCATTGACCAGCTATATGTGATATGTATATCGTAGATATTCATCCTAGAGTGTACATAGCGCCAGCAATGTTGCGTGTCCTTAATTTTAATTTCATGTGGCATTGTCTGTGAAATATACATAAAACATTTGGTCCATACTTTTGCATGTTACAGATCAAACATAATTGTTTTTCAAGTTGTTTATTCTGGATTATATTTGTTTGACGACCACGTGCTATCTAATATTAACCTCATGTTCCACACATCATCAACTTACCTCAGGTTTTAATGTGTAAGTACCCTTCAGAGTATCCTTACGTATTTGGTTTGATTGATTGATGTTTAACGTCAAAGAAGCAGTATTCATGAGAAGAACAGCTTACAAGCAATAAATCGTGTAAGTTAAATGATGGGATGAGCTTATTGGTGGATGTCGGTAATGCCGCTAAATTATGGAAAGGGTGTGTGGTGGATAAGGTCGGATTATTTTGCATTGCTACCAGAAGCCCTTAAGCACGAGGCACTCATTTAAGTCCTACCTCCACAAGCTAGTTGTATATTTGACACCTCAACTCCACATAATAAGCTAGGATGTCACTTTCGAATATTGTGTACCCGCTGTGCAGACACTAGTTCCTATCTCTGTATCAACAATTAGCTTGTTTCCGAATACTACAATATGTACTTTTATATTTATGTTATTTTGTAGTCTGTTCATTAAATGAATAAATAAGTTTGTAATATTTCTGTACCCGAGGTGAATCGGTTAAATCATATTTTTCATCGGAAAATTCACTCATCTTTAAATGCATACAACATTAATTATTGTATCTGGTGTAACTTGTGATATATATAAAAAATGTGTTTGAAAGACAGTCCGGAAATCACGCGATAATTTCAAGTCAGCTGTTGGTATGTAGGCGATTACACGCCAACCAATTAAATTACAGGACAAAAAGCAAATTCCTAATACAGGAATGTCAATACATAAGTAATCAATGCAAATCCCCCAGACAGTACTGACAATGACTAATATGAAAATATATTAAGAGCGGGGGTAGTACATATCAGTGATCGCTTCATTTTCACCTACGTTAAATTAAATCTCATATTAAAGGCATACAGGCTGTCAGAATTGAATTTTTTTGTTTATATTAAAAGTTGCCAATATTCGATGTTTTATACTAATAAAATGTTCTGAACAAGAAGCCAGGTTTAAAAAATATGTCATAATGTCGTAATTAGTGAAAAGAATTCGAATGTCTGTTGGTAAAATCGCCATTAACACGACCTAATTATAAGTATGCTGCTTTTCCGAAGTTTGTCGAATACTGATAACTGCTATTAATAACCAGGAAGCATGTTGCATGTAAATTCGTTAGAATTCATATAATTTAAGAAATATATATATGAAATTGGATCCCGCGGTAATCAGTTAATATTATGTAATGGTATTTAGTAAGAATGACACTTAAAATCGGAAATACGTGATGAAATCAATAAAAACAAACCCAAACGCTGCAAAGGGGCCCGATAAAGGGAACATTGCAAACAAATTGTATTACATATTATTAACAACACTTGAGTTGTCTTGTTTATTTTTTTAGGCAAAAAACAGACATGAAGCATAAAGCATAAAGCATACAAGTTTTATTTAAAGTCGGAGTTTTTACAAAACATATAACATAAGCTCTGTAGAGCTTTTTACCGATATGAATATAACAATAGACAAAACATATTATGACAGAAGGCATACAAACATTTGCAGATTACAGACAAACATACAAAGCAAAGCATTACATAAATAGCTTAAACATGTTAATGAAGTACTAAAACTAGCACAAGAAAATAAAAAAGCACTAGGCAAAATGAATAAGTACATGTAGCATGAGCAACTGAACTAAGTAAGAGCATACAAATAATTGCATATTACAGAAAAGCATACAAAGCAAAGCAGTACATCAATAAAAGCCATGCATATTATATTAGCCACTAAAACTAGCAAAATAAAAATAAAAATGAAAGCACTAAGCAAAATGAATAAGTATATGTAGCATGAGTAAGAATGAACTGAATAAGAGCATACTTTTAAGATTTACAAAAGCCACACCTGCATGAGCCACCACTCCATGAATTAATTAAACTTTTGAACTGACTTAAACTAGAAACCTTCCGCAATGCATTAGGTAGCTCATTCTAGAGTGTGGCACCTATATATCTAAAAGAATGTAAACCATGATAAGTTGTTCTCACCTGGGGTACTTCTTCTGTATTTGTTTTCCTAAAAGAATAGCAACTGTCTTTATATACAAATACATCATTTAAATACATTATACTTTTTTTATTCAAAATTTTGTAAACTTCAATTGCCATTGTTCTAAGGCGTCTGATCTTTAATGTTGATAATCTTGATTTATTTAACAGGTCTTCATATGAACTACTATAATCTTCATAAATAAATCTGAGGGCCCTTTCTTGAATTTTTTCAATTTTTCTGGTATTGGTCTCACCACACAAAAATGTCAAACAATTGGGCAATAATTAAAATTACTCATTATAAAAGAAAAAGATATAGTTAATCTACCTAATTTTGTTAAATGTTTACCTATACGTTTTAATACATTTAATTGTCTTGAAGCTTTTTTACATATATTTGAGATATGAGAGTTGAATTTTAGTTGACAAGCTATTGTGACACCCAGCAACTTGACTTCTTTTTCACAATCAATTTTGTTTCCATCCAAATTAAAACTAATACTTTCATTTGAAGTTTTTGAACCAATGGCAATTGCCTGGAATTTATCTGGGTTTGCTTTCATCTGGTTGTGGGAAAGCCAACGAATTAAATTTAAACTATCCTTTTCCAAAACATCCACAACCTTATTCAATTCTGTGTCTGAGTATGACAATGTATTGTCATGAGCATAGTTATATAAAATCTTTCTTCTACAAACTTAAAAATGTCATTTAAAAATATTTAAACAATACAGGGTCAGGTATTGAACCTTGTAGCACACCTTTATAGATATTTTTCCAAGTACTAAAATCTACACCAACTTATGCACGCTGTTTCCTTTCAGATAAATAACAATACGCAAAATGTACATTAAATTTAATGCTGACTTAGACAATCCATATGCTTCAAGTTTTAAAATCAAAAGATCATGAGGTAGGTAGTTGAAGGCCTTCGAGAGATTCATAAGCACTGCAGCTGTATACTGATTACAATCAATGGCTTTTTTCCAATCTTCAATAATTTTCAACAGTGCAGTGTTGCAGCCAAAACCTGGTCTAAATGCAGATAAAAAAGGTTGAAATATATTTTCAAAATAATGTGAAAGTTGTTCATATATGGCTTTCTCGAAGAACTTCGACACCACTGGTAGTATACTGACAGGTCTATAGTTACCAACCTCCAGTTGGCTGTTCTTTTTATGGAGGGGTACAACCTGTGTCTCTAAGTTTGTTTGGAAATGAGGCATTTTCTATTGTTTTGTTTACAAGCATTGTAATAGGTTTACTAACAATCGGTTTGGCGATTTTCAAAATTTTTAAAGAAATACCATATTTGTCAGTGGCTTTGTTGACATTAATTTGATCTTATTTGTTTTTCTACATATGAAATATCAATAGATTCAAAATTTAATTTGTTTTGTGAGTAGTTAGTTATGTTCTGAAATTACCTTTACGCTGGGATGTTCCTGATTTACAGCACAGCTGTCTTTTCCAATGTCCTTAGCTACATTAACAAAACATTCATTAAATGTTTCAGCTACCTCAGTTTGATCATTTACAATTCTATCGTCATCTGTTAAAATAATATTGTTTTCAAAATAGCTATCTTTGTTTGTGATAAATGGCTTAATGGTTGGCCAGAAATCTTTTTGCTTTGGTCCACCGACACATCTTTCTATAAAATATTCCCTTATTGATTTTCTTTTGATTTTATTGACAAGATTTCTTTGTGTTCTGTATTTTTCCCAGTTGTCTCTTGATCTTATTTTGTTATATTTGTTAAAAAGCATTTTTTTCTTGAATATTGCATGTCTTAGTTCCTGGTTCGTGTATGGAGCTGGATGTTGTGTGCTCTTGCGTTTTTTCAAGGGTATGTGTTTGTTTACAACATCTAAGAAGGATGATTCAAAAGTTTCATATGTCTTATGCATATCTTTGTTGTCATCATTTATTATTTGCTCGTCAAGTTTAGCATTATCTAGATCTTGTATGAATACTTCATAATTGAATTGTTTGTAGCTTCTGTATGTTTTATAAGGTTTTTTTAAGGATGGAGTATTACCCTTGATTTGAACCGCAATCAAATTATGAACATCGCTTAAATCACAGCCGAAATTCATTACGTTTTGCAAAAGAGATTTTCTATTTGTTATTATATATCAATAAGGGTAGGATCTGCACCTTTTGTGAAACATGTAGCACATTTTACAATATTTTCTAGGTCACAAATATCAGACATTGGTCAACGGTATACAATTTGATCTGACAAAAGGTCATAATTTAGGTCACCAAGAATCAGCAAATTATCATATTTTACTGACATTTGATCGTAGGATTTTACAAAGTCATTAAGTTCATTATTTTAGTCTCTAATTTAAAAGAGATATCATTTTCTCCTGAAAAATACAATATATAAAAAACTACGATGCAATTCCACTGTCAAAATACGATTCGGACGAAAAAAAGATACTAAATTATGCTTACGTGTTGAAAAATGGAGTAGGTCGGTATAACATCTTTTTTTGATTTTTACACAAAGCTTGCTGAATCCTCCTTTTTGTGTCGTTTTCGTATGGAATCCGTCAATGTTTTCGTTCTTCCACGATTCGATTTGTGCCATATGCTTTCTTCATCAACAAACAATTTCGCACATGCGCAGACGCTTTCCCGAATGAGTTCACTGTCAGGTCGTATGAATATACTGGATTCAAGAAAATAAAACAGCGACGTATTTTCTTCGTTCTAGGCTATTTACGTATGATATTATGAAAACATTTCACCTGCAATTAGTATAAAACATCGAATATTGGCAACTTTTAATATAAAAAAAAATTCAATTCTGACAGCCTGTATGCCTTTAATTGTATCCTTTTATATTCAACTTATTTATATTTCATTCTTGACTCGATCAAATATGTAAATATTGTATCCCAGGCTTGTCTATATTTCCAATTCAGACACAAATCGTTTGTTCAATATAAAAGGGTTTCCTATCACATGGGTTAACCTGACCCTGCTTTTAAGTAACATCTATTGGTATCATTTAACGAAATAAAACTCGATAAACATTTGAATTACAATTTTAAAGACCTGACTTCCGAATTTTAGCTAGTCAACAGTTGTTTATAAATTAAATAATGACTTGAAGAAAAAAAGGACATATGTCGATAAAGGTAATAACAAAATTACCGAACTCCGAACAATCTTACAAAGGGAAAGTCAAAACTCATAATTATATAAACAGACAAAATCAGTCAACAACCGGAAAACTGTGATATTAAAATCCAGCTTATTAAATATTTTAGAGACCACAAAGCATTGCCTTTTTAAAAATTGTGATTTAGAATATTCTAGTGAAAATATGGTTTTAATCATGTTATTTCCATTTTCCAGAGCAATGTGTCTGAGTCCTCCTCAAAGTGTTTTGTCTCCGGAACTCATAGACATTACTGAAACACAAAATGTATGAATTTCCTTG
This sequence comes from Bathymodiolus brooksi, assembly GCA_963680875.1. Lineage (NCBI taxonomy): Eukaryota > Metazoa > Mollusca > Bivalvia > Mytilida > Modiolidae > Bathymodiolus > Bathymodiolus brooksi. Next base: position 33,688,082 of record OY804575.1, read on the forward strand.
TTCAATATTTGAGGTACCTAAAATTGTTCTATCAAAAAAGCTCGTATTTCTCTAACGAAGATTGCCCCCAAACTGTCTGACGCAGAGTACCGAACCTAAGAATAGATGTTCAAGTCAAGAGACGATCCGAATACAATAACAACAGCAATACAAACAGAAGGGTAAAACAAAGCAAAACAACAACAACTCTGCAAAGTCGAATTCCTACAATTGATTTATCGATTTTTATTTGACATCAAGTAGGCAGCATTTCATATATCTGTGTGGGGGAACAATTTAATAACAAAACATTATTCAGCTAAAAATTTACATCTGGGACGAGCCTGTGGACAGATGTTTTGATGTCAAAAGGAAAATGGAAGTTGATGGATAGTATGGAAAAGTTTAGCCTTGCCTAGGGCCATCAACGACCATTTCTCGCACACGTTTGCTCATTAGTAGCTGTAACAGTTTGTCTTTTACATACAAGGAGCTCTTCTATCACAACACCAATGATTCCTTTATTGTTAGTGGGGTTGTAGTCCATAGCTAATAAACTATGTCCCATTTCTATACCATTGGATCACATGGAGGTGATTTTCTATAAAAATTGGAATAAAATATAAGTAATCTGGAAGTTTGAAAAATAGGGTAAATTCTGACAAAACGAGTTTTGATAGCATGTTAATGTGACACTTAGTTCATAATAAAACAGCAGTTTTTAAATCAAATAGAATTTGATAAATACGGTTTCAATCAATGTGATTTCAAAATGAACACATTTAGCCTTCTGTTTATTTGATATAATCTATAAGCATTTACGGACACATAAAAAGTTACAATAAATATATTTATGTTTACTTAAACTTTCAAATACATCTTAATCTACAAAATGCTTCTCCATATTCCTTATCCATTGATTATTTATATTGTTCTTAACATAATCAGTAGTCGAAATGCTTCCTCTGACTTAATTTACTCTCCTCGAATAAACCAATAGACTATCAGTAGGATATCAGCAAAACACCATCACTACACTGTACACAACATGTAAACAAACACGATTTATACTGAAGATGACATTCTTCTTTTCATAATCCGAGGAACTACTTTTTTATTATTGCATTTGGTGAATTAATGGCGATCAATGGTCAGTTTTCGTATTTCAGATTTACTGTTCATAATTAGATAAGTTGCTATAATCTGAGAATACCAAACATAGTATGTTGGTTTAACTCCTCCTGTTGTAATGTAAATATTGTATGTATATGTATTTGTGTATCTCTTATTTATTTGTCATGTATGTGTTGTGTTGTATTTTTATATGTAACTTCTCTATACCATTGTAATGTATGGTTTATTTGAGAATAAAGATTCTTAGTCTTAGTTTAGTATTTGTATAAACATACTAGCCATCAAATAAATCTATAGTAACATTAATAATGCATGATATATGGGCTGGAATAACACCCAGTATAAACTTCACCGCTGATCTCTACCTTGATTTATTTTAAATATCCGCGCTTGAACGGTAGTTTGATTTGCATCTGGCTTTCAAATAAGTGCCATCACTATTTTCGAATGCCGCCGTGGCATGGAAGCTTCATATGTGGTGAAGTTTATCAGAGATTTGTGGCAGGTCGGTGGTTTTCTTCACAAATAAAACTTACAACCACGATGTAACTGGTATATGATTTGTAAGTAACGTATCAAAACCCTTAAACAAACAATATTTCGATAGCACTAGATAACCTACATACGACCCCATGTACTTTTAATTTGATAATTTAAACCAACGTTTTAGATATCTGTTATTGAGTGGGATACTGATTATTTTTCATTTCATGTCATTTTTTGTGTTATTTGTCTGACATTTTTTTACTTCACCGTAATTTGTCATAAATCCAGTGATACGTGTTAAAAAGGAGTGTAATTTGATTACCAATAAATAACATAACTTTCTGTAAATATATATACTGATAAGTATTGTCAGTCAGCGAACCTCTTAACCATATTCACACAACTTAAACATGTAAAAAAAAAAAAAAAGCACTTGCACCTTTACACTTCATTTGTTTGTCTCTTTTTATTTTTTTTTCTTGCTAAAGCACACCAAATAACATTGACAACGACTGATTAACACTTGATTAATTCTCAATACATTTCCGATATTTCCCCCCAATTTTTGATACAAACAGTGATGCGCAGACTTATAAAACATGTCAACATCAACAAAAAATGCAGGGTGTGTACACTTTTTCCGTTCGTTTTTTTAGTTATTGTTCTTGATTTTTTTTTTATTTTTACATCGATGAAAAGAAGAATGATTTATCTTTCTTTTGATACCAAATTTACATAGAGAAACATTTATTTTTCACAATGATGTCGCCCTCAGAATCGTTAGGTATGTAGACTTATAATACGACGCTGTACTTGTTCTACGCATGTTTTGTATTGCTATGCACAACTCGAGTCAATTCAGTTTTGGGCATTCCTTTACAAAGGACAAAATAACGTCATCGTTGACAATGCTGTAGTCTAACGTTTCTCTAGTCCCTGTTACTGTTGTAGCAACTTCCACAACACACTTTTTGAACATGTCAATCAATCATTGGTTAGCAATGTTGCGTAGGTCCCGTCTGTCTTCATTGATTGACAATCCCTGAAACCGCAAAAGTTAAGGAAAAAATATGCTTAGATGCGAAATATGTTACTGTAGTAGCATAATGAGATAATCACATTATGTGATAAAGTTTGTCAGTGACTTGCGGCAGGACGGTGGTTTTCTCCACCAATAAAACTGATCGCCACGAAATAACTGAAATATTATTGAATGTGGCGTTAAACACCATAGCCCTAACCCTATAGATAAACATTAATTACAACAACGTGAGATTATATCCGACGGGGACGATCATGGGTATCTCTTGTGTTACCTCCTGGATATCAGGGATTTAACGTATCATTTATTGTATATATGAGCTTATGTTTTGTAGATAACGTGAAAGAATGGAAAATGAATTATTTCTGGCTTCAAAATGATATCTTTAATTTAATTTAAAAATTTTTAATTTGTTGTAAACCAGTGTGACGAAATATTGAAAGAAAATTACATGTCATTTTAGGGACAAAATGTGCACCGTCTGTGGGCCTATAAATTTTTCGTGGTCCAATTCTCATGACATAATTATAATTTTTCATAATTTCAAATATGTATTCCTTTTATAATGTAGAGGTTTTTATGAATGACTTTAGGAAACCCCATTGTTAAAGATATCAAATACTCTAGACAAGTATTTTAAATGGTTGTATCTTTAGATGATGTCTTACAGATAAATAAAGAATATCGCTTTACTTTCAGTATTAAAAAAAATATATCTTATTCAGTGCATACGACACCTTCATCAAGTACACTCAAAGTCCAAAGATTGGAATGCCAAATAATCTTAAAAAAGGAAAAAAACATAATATGTTGGGGTATGAACAGGATATGTCTTGTCTATGCTTGATGAATATTAACCTTACTTTTAATATTTTGGAACAGGACATTTCATAAATGAATGTATCTTAGTATACATGTATCATTCTTCTCATATTATAGTGAACAGTATATCAGTTATATTCATGATGAGTTCAGAAACAATACATTGTGTTAAAGATGGTGCTTGTATATGCTATAGACGGATTGCCACGAGGAAAATGACAATTTTTCAGGGAAACCGCCATCAACCAGACGTTTCAAAGCGTTACTCGTTAGATTAGGGGCTGCTGCAAATTAACGGTTAGTATAAGGAGTGTGGCATTCTTAAAACACGAGACACTAAGTTACGTTCCGTCCTAACAGCAAGTTGTGTATTGTCGCCCAGCACAACCTGCAGAAATAGGATTCATTCTACACCATGAAACTTCCTCAGGGAAAGAGTGGGCATAATCTATGAATGATAGTCTAGTACAAAAAGACATCAAAATGTGATATCCACAGAATGATGGCAACCACAACTATAGAAATATTACTTAAAGTACAACTCCTCCCAAAGAGGTTTTCGCTGCGAGGTACAAATCCTCCGCTGGTCGTGCGGTACAAATCTCGCCATAAATAAGGTCGAAAAGTAAATTGGAGAATGCCACGCCCCTAGAACGGAAACGACGACTTGCAAAGCAAATGTGTTAGCAACGGTCATTGGTGGATGGTCCCTATGCAACTATAGGCGACCCTATCCATCATCTCCTGTTTTCACTGTGGTAATTAAGACACCCGGGCCATCCCAGTTACACCTTTATCTACATGATTTAGTTTGTTCTACTCATGAAATAGTTGAAATAATCCTAAATTGACGTTAAACAACAATTAATTAAAATCAATTTGATTAATGCACATTATTACTATTTTTACCAGTATGGATTCAGACGCGGGCATTTATCGCCAGTGAATATTAAATCTGAGACATTGAATACGTTTTTCATTAAAAATATAAAATAAAACAATTACTGCCCCTCGGGCTCAGTGAATATCTTTTGTTTTCAAAAGTCAATAAATCCACACATTTACCTCATTAAAAGACAGTAATTGTATAGTATAACACGTTTGACTTTAATTAATCACTTAAATTATTTAAGTAAATATTCGATGTATTTTAGATATGATACCTAGCACATGTACATTGTATAATGTTACGTCATATTTGATGTAGGCATTTTGATTTAATTAAAATAATACTAGTTTGAAATCGTATTGTACAATAACGTATCATTTCGTCGGGAGACCATGCGTGAATATTTAGTCCTATCCTTTTAAATGTAATCACCTTTGGCGAAGTCGTTATTTCTAGATCAAAATTATAGGAAATGAATTAACATGGAGGTAAGAATGCATTACCTTTTACATTTCAGCGGAAACACTGCACATTGAAGATGTCAACTTTGTTTTTTTACACATTACCCGAGAACAATAATACATTGTTTTTATAAGATGGATATTCAGATTGTTTAAGAAATAATTGATGGAAGCCATATGTATATATTGTTTTTACCATGAGTAGGCCTTTATGTCACGAAGTTTTACCCCGAGCGTTAGCGAGGGGTAAAAAGCTGACATAAAGGCCTACCCGTGGTAAAAACAATATATACATATGGCTTCCATGAATTATTTCGATTATAATATGTAAAAATTTGTAAAATATCGTTATAAATTGTCGATGACGTCATAAATTACAATGGGTGTAGGTATATATTATTTTCACCACGGGTTTGAACTCGAAGCGTTTGAAGGACGTCATATTAGAATGAACCGTTTAAAATGTACTAAAAATTAAATCATTATAGGATTAATAATACTTTATAGGAAATAAAATGACGTTTGCCCCTGCAGATTTCATCTTTGGTGCTGTGGCCGTTTTTGAGCGCCACCCTTTTTGTCATAGGCACTTGTTATATCGATCAAGGAGTCTCTACTGTTAATTTTTTACATTGTTTTTATATTTTATAAAAACACTCCCTGTTCATTGTATATATGTTCTTTTATGTTTTGAAAGAATTACGTCATTTAATAAATGACATTAAACTGGATACTGTGTTAACTATCAATAAGCCCTTGACAAAAACTAGCCGAACTGTGGCCAGGGGAAAGGTTTGAAGATTTCCATTCTGTACATTTTGTATACCCTTAGTCTGGATGGAACATAAATAATATCTTATTGGAATTAAAAGAATTTATGTGAGGCAAGACAAGCTATTGTTATGTAACCTGATTATGGGTAATTAAGTCACGTGTCTTAATTAGATAAATTAAGTTACTTTTAAATTAATTTAAAAATGTTTAATTTTGGTATATATGGTTTGTTTTAGGAATTGGTGCAAATAATTACTACTTATTGTTAATTTAAATTAAATCAAAATTTTAGCCAATCAAATGAGTTTGTCACTTTGTGTCATTAATTTATTTATAATTAAGCAGGGTGGACGTTAAGTTTATTATCATAATTATTTTTCCCACCTCCATCCCTAACAATTATTATCTCCTCCTTAAAAATAATTTACATACATGTATCTTATTTTATCTGTTATTTATATTGATGCCATTTTCATGTATTGTATCTTTGCTTTATTTACATGTAGTTAGTAAGTGGCCATGGTTGAGCGCCACCTGTAGCTTAAGCTAACAATTATATTTTCTTTAAAATATTCATCTTTAATTTGTTTTGAGATGCTATTTTTGTGTTTGCATCTCGTCACATCCATGTCTATTTAATAAGTAGCCGTTTTTGAGCGCCACCCTTTTTGTCATAGGCACTTCTTCTTTCGATCAAGGAGTCTCTACTGTTAATTTTTTACATTGTTTTTATATTTTATAAAACACTTCCTGTTCATTGTATATACATGTATGTTCTTTTATGTTTTGAAAGAATTACGTCATTTAATAAATGACATTAAACTGGATACTGTGTTAACTATCAATAAGCCCTTGACAAAAACTAGCCGAGCTGTGGCCAGGGGAAAGATTTAAAGATTTCCATTCTGTACATTGTGTATACACTTAGTCTGGATGGAACATAAATATGGGTTACTTTAATCTTGTTTGTCATTCAAATAATGTGACGCTGGATAGCTCGGGTTCCCGGATGACGGAAAGGCGGGTCTCTCGATGGGGATTGTCGGGTTATAAAACGGAAAGCATGACCGTGTACCATAGTGGATAGCATGTATGGAGAGGGCCATGCTTACTGCACGTTAAAAATCTTCTTTTGTAGATTTCGAAAAAGAGTAGGTATATTGTAGCCGCTACAAAAGACTAAATGTTTTGTCCCTACGCAACTCTCCATAATTTGTCAGTGGCAGACTTTCACCCGGTTGACAATTTCTCCCTCATATCTGTATTGTTGTTACATATTGTTGTAACTTGTTCTCGTTCTGAATATAGCTGACATTTTGCACGCTGTAAGTTATGTAATAATCAATAATATATGTGACCCTGGGGAGTGAATAGATAGTCAGCCATCTCTTAGAATGTACAATAGACATGGTTTCTCTTGTAATCTACTTTCGTGTTTTGGGTCAAATGCAAATTTACCATGATCAATACATGTCCTTTTTATTATTTTATTTAACTTGTTAACCTTGATGTGGTGTGGTTTTCGTACAATTTCATTGGCTAAATCTGTCACGTGATATACAGAATATTTAATGTATTTTTTCCACTGTGAAGAAACTAGACTTCTTGTTTCTATTTTTACGTATATTGACGCAATGTTTCTATGTTTACGTATATTGACACTATGTTACTAAATTTAGAAGCGCCAGTTCCTCAGCAGACGAAAAGAAATTTTTTTAATTTATCAGTATTCAAAAATTTCACAAAGTTCTGAAATAAAAAAAATAAAAAAATTTTAGTTCAAAATTTCAAAATTTCAAAAATTTCAAAAAAATTCAAAAATTTCAGTTTTCATAAAATTTCATAAAATTTCAAAAAAATTTCAAAATTCTAAGTTCAAAATTTCAAAAATTTCAAAAAAAATAAAAATTTCAAAAATTTTAAAAATATTTCAAAAATTTCAGTTTCCATAAAATTTCAAAATTTTAATATCTAAATAATAATATTGAACAACATATGTAATATAAAAATTAAGGACTTTTAACTGTCCATATTCGTCCTCGGTCAATATAATCCTAACAGGTCCATATATAACATATTGACCTCGTAAAAAGTCCATAATTGATAAATATTTCATCTTAACAGATCGCTTTCCTACGGAAATGAAATTACATTTTATCTGAACACTTTTCAATGTTAGAATTTTAATCGATAATAGTATACAAATATAGCCTTCCATTGAGGTCAGTCAATACATGGATTTATAGACGTAAAAATATATAACGACCTCGGACGATGGATATATTTTTAGGTCTATAAATCCATGTATTGACCGAAATGGTAGGCTATAATTGTTTTATCATTTTTCAATATTATTATTTAAATATTAAAATTTTGAACTTTTTGAAAATTTTATCATTTTGAAATTTTTTGACAATTTTGAAATCATGAAATTTTTGAAAGTTTGGAAATTTTATGAAAATTTTTAAATTAAATTTTTTTTTTAATTTTGAGCTTTAAAATAAAAATAATAATAATTTTATAATTTTGAAATTGTTTGAAAATTTTGAAATTTTATGAAATTTGTTGAAATTTTGGAAAATACATTACTAAATCGTGTATAGCACGGATGTTTCTAAAAAATACATTGATAAATCATGTATAGCACGGATGTTTCTAAAAATAAATTTGTATATGTAATAATATACAAAAATGATAATAAATAATAAAATATTTAGAGATGAAATAACACATGTTTGATCTGGATAACGTTCCCCTTTCATTAGATGGTCGGTTGGTATATATACTCCGCAAAAAAAGTTAAGGACCATATTTTTCCAGAAGTATAAAAAAGTTCTAGTTTATATTTGAAAGTTGATTTGTTGCTAATCTGGACCTCCATACATCAATAATCAATATTATCGAGTACACCTTTTTTGTGCTTACATTGCGTACGTGACAATGAGTCTGCACTGTATTGATATTGATTTTCTGCTGTTTCCAAAGTGGTCTATAGACAGTGAATTTTTCCAAACAGCTGTAGAAAAATGATTTCTTGGTAAATTCGTGTACATTTGTCACTTTTGAACATTTAAACATTTAAAGATGCCGATGAGAAGGCACTTGACAGTAGAGGAAGCCTCGAGAGCCATGGGTTTTCTGCAAACTGGTCTTTCGCAACGCCAAGTGGGTGCACAGTTTAACGTTAGCCATACAGTAATCGGACGGTTATGGACACGTTACCAACAGACTAATAGTGTACAACGGAGACCACAAAATGGCCAACCTAAACGTACGACAGCCCATCAAGACCGTCAAACAGCATTGCTAGCGAAGCGAAATCGAATGTCATCAGCCGTTACATTGAATAGAGAGTTTCATGCAGCATCAGGAGTTCGGATTTCTACACAGACGGTTAGAAACCGACTTCATGCATCTGGTTTGCATGCTAGAAAACCTGCTGTACGACCTCCATTAACTGCACGCCACCGTAATTGCCGTCTTCAGTTTGCCAGGCGTCATGCCAACTGGGGTGTACGTCGTATTCGACCTGTACTTTTCACAGATGAATCTAGGTTCTGTTTAGATTTTCATGATGGTCGAAGACGAGTTTGGAGGCAGAAGAATGAACGATTTAAGAACTGTTGTGTGGCTGAACATGATCGATTCGGTGGGGGCTCCGTTATGGTTTGGGGTGACATTAGCTACGATGGTTCTACAGACCTCTATGTCATCAGAAATGGATCTTAGACCGGTATAAAATATCGTGATGAAATCCTTACTCCTATTGTTAGTCTTTACGTTGGTGCAATTGGCGATGATTTCATACTGATGGATGGCAATACTAGACCTCATCGCGCTAGAATCGTCAATGAGTATCTCCAGCAGGAATCAATCGAGCGCATGGACTGGCCAGCAAAGTCTCCGGACCTAAATCCGATAGACCATGCTTGGGGACATCTTGCAACGTCGGATTTCAAATCGACAAATCCAGCCAAACTCCCTACAAGAGCTAGCAGATGCACTCTTTGATGAATGGTGAAGGATTCCTCAGGTTGAATTTCAAACACGAATTCGCAGCTTCCAAAATCGTTGTAGAGAGTTATTCGTGCGCGAGGTGGACATACTCGATATTAATGTTTAAATTGTTGACATTTTGTGACATTTCAATTAATTCGTAACTTTTTTGATAATCATGGAATCTTTTAAAAATTCGAAAATTTAGTGTTATCGTTTTTGACCGTCGCTGTGTTCCATATGCAATAGTAGAATCGCTTGAAATAAATTTTTTATTTACCATAGTGTTCAAAAATTTCAAAATATTTACCTATGCTATTTATATTATTTATTGTTATTTATTAAATTCATTTTTTCAAAATGGTCCTTAACTTTTTTTGTTGAGTATATATGTTTTTCTATCTGACTAGTTTGTTGCACTAGATGACATGTGTTTGTAGACAAAATATTGTTGCAAATTATATTAGAACGAAACATATTATAAGGATTTTGCAGAAAGAGAGTCAAAATGTTGAAAATAATTGTTAATACATTTTTCCATATATTATTTAATTTTCTATCCAGAATCATCCCTGAAATCAAGACCGATATATTTTCTGTGATGTAAAGAAAACCACAATTGTAATGATTTTAGGGACTCGCTGCTCCCGTGCCATCTTAGTTAGGGACTCGCTGCTCCCGTGCTATCTTAGTTAGGGACTCGCTGCTCCCGTGCTATCTTAGTTAGGGACTCGCTGCTCCCGTGCTATCTTAGTTAGGGACTCGCTGCTCCCGTGCTATCTTAGTTAGGGACTCGCTGCTCCAGTGCCATCTTAGTTAGGGACTCGCTGCTCCCGTGCCATCTTAGTTAGGGACTCGCTGCTCCCGTGCCATCTTAGTTAGGGACTCGCTGCTCCCGTGCTATCTTAGTTAGGGACTCGCTGCTCCCGTGCTATCTTAGTTAGGGACTCGCTGCTCCCGTGCTATCTTAGTTAGGGACTCGCTGCTCCCGTGCTATCTTAGTTAGGGACTCGCTGCTCCCGTGCTATCTTAGTTAGGGACTCGCTGCTCCCGTGCTATCTTAGTTAGGGACTCGCTGCTCCCGTGCTATCTTAGTTAGGGACTCGCTGCTCCCGTGCTATCTTAGTTAGCATTTAAACTCTTTTTTGCAGTATTTTTCATGGCTTTTACTGTTTTCAAGATATCTAAAATGGGATCAAGACCTAAAATTATGAGTTTTTATTTGAAATTTGACCTATTTCTTATGAAATGCGTACTTGCACCTTTACAACCCGATTCTGCCTAATGATGACTTACGCTGGCCAATAATTATTTCTCATTACAAATGATGCAGGAGGAAACATTTTTCAACTTGCTGCGGTCGTATCATGCTGCGCCCGCCGTAGATAATTTTTGATGAATAATGATAACTGCTTTGTTCTATGCCAACACTCCGAGTTGGACTTGTATAAAAGACCTATCGCTCCACTTGGACACATTATCCTGGGTCCGAGGCAGTCAGTCAGTACTTTTATTCCTAACTGTTGCGTGTCTAACAAAGAAGCAACAAACGGCGTGTGATCGAACTCACGATTGATCGCATTAGGGGTGCACGCCAATCATGACACCACCAAGGAGGTAACGAGGATTACCAGGAAGTTACAGGTGCACAAATTTCAATGGTTTGTAAAATACAGATATTTCAATGATTGTATAAGTAACATACCTCAAAATAGAAAGCGTGGTTTATTATATGTTCGGAGTTGTCAAAAATGCCACCAAATACACACCATGATTTATATAAACTCATCTAATTATGTACAAATGCATATAGGATTCCAACTCTGAAAATCCAATGTTTATCTGTAATAGAGTGAGTTATTGTTGTTTAGTGATCAATGGTCTTTTTTTCTTTTCAGTTATATCTTTGTGTGAATAATGTACATTCAATGAAATGACAATAATGTACATTCAATGAAATGACAATAATGTACATTCAATGAAATGAGAATAATGTACATTCAATGAAATGACGATGTCCACTTTGTACTGGACCAATATGCAATGACTTATTTACCACATTTTTTTAAATAACTAAACTTTCAATGAATTCTACAAAATAACTAAAATAGCAAATAAGCATTCTACAGATAAAACATTAGACATAAGTGCTTGAACTGGCTGTTATAATACATTCTAATCAAAGAAGTAATAAATGAAACACATGTTTTATTCTATTTGGTGTTTAAGCTTTGTCTCTCGACAACATCCATAAACAAATAATAATGCTTTTTGCTTTTATAAAGACATCAAATTGCAGAAATTCAATAAACATTTAATTTTTACTGCAACATATGTTATTTCCTTCATTCACAAAGAAATTAAACTGACTAAATATCAAATATTGCTGCACTATTAGTCTATAATTATGTTGGTTTCTTGTACCTTGATGTTATTTACATATACACAAATGTATTTTAACTGAGAACCAAACTTTATAATGGTCTATAATGATTGGTCAATGTGTGTATAGATTTTATTGGTAAAAAGAATATTACTCATTATCATGTGTGGCCGTTGTATAGTAAGTCAATGTATTTAATGTTTCGTATTACGGAGTTGTATTTTCAGTTGTTTAAATATTTTGTCAAGGGACAAGATCATGTAAATGATACTCAATTTGGGTAGCTTGTGGATTAATACTATCAATAGTTAAAGAAATCTTACCAGTAGTACATCTGTCAAGTGAGGAATATGTTATGTCATATGCTTTATCTTTACCTGAATTGTATTTACATCTATATATGTGTTGGTTAATGTTACAATGTCAAGGTTTTTTTTCAAGAGTTTGTTCTTAGGGAGGATTGTATATTTTATTTGTCCAGCAGAGCAAGCCAGCACCCCTTACCAAAGGATCATGCCCTGCATCGAAAAAGCTATGTCATATTTCCATGCCCTGTGGTTCCCTCGGGGATGTACGTTGAGAATATAAGAATTATACATAAATTTAATTTTCTATCGCACTATTTGTATCTTACAGGTTTAGAACAATAGTTTAATGATAATGAATGTCTAATTAGTATATCAAAGTGTCTGAAAACAATACAATATATATGATATGTATCTAAACTATATATATATTTATAACCAAGATGTTAATTTTTCGTTATTTATAAGTTTTACCTGCTATAATGACAGACACCCTAGAAAATACTAAAATTTAGAACAATACGCCATGATGTAATTGTTAGAACTAAGCGCCATCAAGTAATTGTTAGAGCTATACGCCATCATGTAATTGTTAGAGCAATACGCCATCATGTAATTGTACTATCCTAAAGATTCCGCCCCGAAATAATTCAGTTCTACTTATTTTGCACTTAAGAATCCATGATAAAAACACATTTGGTATTGGTTTTTGTTGTTGTGTCTATTAAATGTACTGACCTGATTGGTTTTTTTTCAGGTTTCAGAACAAAGCTCAATAACCGGTTACTTTTATAGAGCTTGGAGAAGTCTAATGGGTAATTATCTATACCCACGAGTAGCAGAAAATAGTCACACTACAAAATCTGTTGACGCTAGAACCAAAATAACAGAGGCTCGGGAAAAATACCTAAAACAAATATTAGAAGACGAGAAAGAACAAATGCCCAATGGCAAATTATATGACGTTGTTGACGGTGCAATACCAACTACCTCTAAAGGTAATAGGTCTATTTTAAAATTTATTGTGTATTGGAAAAAGAAATTACAAAAATGTTTGTAGGTAATATAAATATATTCATGTATTGAATATATGTAGAACGACACTTTTGTTTAATTGGGAATGTTTTGTAGATTATTGTTTGTCCTTTTTCGTTTAGTCATTAGTATTATCTTTCCTTTTTCGATTGATGGCTTCTGGTTGCCCCTTTTGTTATCTACAAACTTTTTTTTGTTCACCTAGTTCTGCTGATATATTCCTTTCGTCTGTCGTCTTCATCGTCCGGTCCCCCTAATGAACAGAAAATTAAAGAGTGTGTATAAACGTTTTACATTTCAGTCTCGTTTCCAAAAACAAATGGGCAAACGCACCCATTCATGCTTTTTGTCGAGAGGAAATCAAGATGGTCGGCGCCTATATAGTGCTAATATTCTAATAAACCGCCTAAGTGATTTTTACGAGTTTTCGTGACACCACTGAACCATTTGGAATGAAAATGGATTGATATGTTTTGGCTTGGTCATCTATAAAGTGTACATTATGTTGTGATGATAGGATATCCAGCATAGAAAGGAGATTGTTTAGCATAGTTCACTGATGATTTCTTTTTAGATTTCTTTACTAATGTAAAACCATCTTGTCTAAAGAAATTCTTCTGGGACACTGCTTTACTGATAGTGTTTTGTATGCAATAGGCATCCAGCTTATAGTAGTAATAACCAAATGAGCGATACTGGGCCATGTTAGCCTTCAGTTTGGAAGCACACGAAATGCTTTTTAACAAGACGAAATAACGTATTATGTTGATTTTTACTGTAGGTAAACGAGTTTTACACAGGATGCCGTCCTTTCTAAGTGATATTGAGATGGCAGCAATCAACATAAACACAAAAGACTATGACTTTCCTTTTGAAAATTTGGTATTTGAAGGCGGTGGGAATAAAGGCTTAGCTTACTGTGGAGCTATTCAGGTAAATCTTTAAATCTGATAAAGCCTTAGCTTACTGTAGACATCTGATAAAGACTAGATTACTGTGGAGATATGCAGGTAAAGTTTGATTGCTGATAAAGCCTACCTTACTGTGAAGCTATTCAGGTAAACTTTGATTTCTAATAAAGGCTTAGCTTACTATGGACATCTGATAAAGACTAAATTACTGTGGAGATGTTCAGGTAAATTTTGATATATGATAAAGGTTTAGTTTACTGTGGAGATATTCAGATAAATTTTGATATATGATAAAGGTTTAGTTTACTGTGGAGATATTCAGGTAAATTTTGATATATGATAAAGGTTTAGTTTACTGTGGAGATGTTCAGGTAAATTTTGATATATGATAAAGGTTTAGTTTACTGTGGAGATATTCAGGTAAATTTTGATACATGATAAAGGTTTAGTTTACGCGGATGTTCAGGTAAATGTTGATTTCTGATAAAGGCTTAGCTTACTATGGAACTATTCGGGTAAAACACATTATTTGATAAAGGCTTAATTACTATGAAGCTATTCGGGTAAAGTTTGATATCTGATAAAGACTTGTCTTACTGTGGAGCTATTGGGGTATTTTTTTTTATCTGATAAAGCCTTAGCTTATTTTAGGGCCTTTCGGTTAAATATTAATATGATATCTAATAAAGTCTTAGTAAGGCTTAGCATACTGTGATAAAACGAATGAATGATTATGGTCTTAACACTAAATGAGCAATTTTTCAGCTATACAATGGCGAGAACTATAGTTACATTTTGTTGAGATATTAAATATATCTGCTTTGTACAAGACCAACATGCTGATTTTTATTGTGCTAGCTCACTGAAACAACAGTTCTCGGATAGCCATGTTGCTCCACTCCTTTGGTCTCGACCGATGATGTTGCAGCATATTGTGGTGCTGTTCAGGTAATATTTTGCATTTGGTATATCGCGAGATTATACCATTAGAATAATACATGTGTTTCGGTTATAATATTTTTACAACAATCATTTATATCTATATTTTGTGAAGATTGGTTGATTATTGTTTGCCTAAATGTCCAGTGGCAAATATATCGTGTATATTCAAGACGAGAACAATATAAAACAAAGCAAAACAACATAAAGGGACAACCGTAGAACAGAAAGGGACAACCGTAGAACAGAAAGGGACAACCGTAGAATAGAAAGGGACAACCGTAGAACAGAAAGGGACAACCGTAGAATAGAAAGGGACAACCGTAGAACAGAAAGGGACAACCGTAGAACAGAAAGGGACAACCGTAGAATAGAAAGGGACAACCGTAGAATAGAAAGGGACAACCGTAGAACAGAAAGGGACAACCGTAGAACAGAAAGGGACAACCGTAGAACAGAAAGGGACAACCGTAGAATAGAAAGGGACAACCGTAGAATAGAAAGGGACAACCGTAGAACAGAAAGGGACAACCGTAGAATAGAAAGGGACAACCGTAGAATTGAAAGAGACAACCGTAGAATAGAAAGGGACAACCGTAGAATAGAAAGGGACAACCGTAGAATAGAAAGGGACAACCGTAGAACAGAAAGGGACAACCGTAGAACAGAAAGGGACAACCGTAGAATAGAAAGGGACAACCGTAGAATAGAAAGGGACAACCGTAGAACAGAAAGGGACAACCGTAGAACAGAAAGGGACAACCGTAGAACAGAAAGGGACAACCGTAGAATAGAAAGGGACAACCGTAGAATAGAAAGGGACAACCGTAGAATAGAAAGGGACAACCGTAGAATAGAAAGGGACAACCGTAGAATAGAAAGGGACAACCGTAGAACAGAAAGGGACAACCGTAGAATAGAAAGGGACAACCGTAGAATTGAAAGAGACAACCGTAGAATAGAAAGGGACAACCGTAGAATTGAAAGGGACAACCGTAGAACAGAAAGGGACAACCGTAGAATAGAAAGGGACAACCGTAGAACAGAAAGGGACAACCGTAGAACAGAAAGGGACAACCGTAGAATAGAAAGGGACAACCGTAGAACAGAAAGGGACAACCGTAGAATAGAAAGGGACAACCGTAGAACAGAAAGGGACAACCGTAGAATAGAAAGGGACAACCGTAGAACAGAAAGGGACAACCGTAGAATTGAAAGGGACAACCGTAGAACAGAAAGGGACAACCGTAGAATAGAAAGGGACAACCGTAGAACAGAAAGGGACAACCGTAGAATAGAAAGGGACAACCGTAGAACAGAAAGGGACAACCGTAGAATTGAAAGGGACAACCGTAGAATTGAAAGGGACAACCGTAGAACAGAAAGGGACAACCGTAGAACAGAAAGGGACAACCGTAGAACAGAAAGGGACAACCGTAGAATAGAAAGGGACAACCGTAGAATAGAAAGGGACAACCGTAGAATAGAAAGGGACAACCGTAGAACAGAAAGGGACAACCGTAGAACAGAAAGGGACAACCGTAGAACAGAAAGGGACAACCGTAGAATAGAAAGGGACAACCGTAGAACAGAAAGGGACAACCGTAGAATAGAAAGGGACAACCGTAGAACAGAAAGGGACAACCGTAGAACAGAAAGGGACAACCGTAGAACAGAAAGGGACAACCGTAGAATAGAAAGGGACAACCGTAGAATAGAAAGGGACAACCGTAGAACAGAAAGGGACAACCGTAGAACAGAAAGGGACAACCGTAGAATAGAAAGGGACAACCGTAGAATAGAAAGGGACAACCGTAGAACAGAAAGGGACAACCGTAGAACAGAAAGGGACAACCGTAGAATAGAAAGGGACAACCGTAGAACAGAAAGGGACAACCGTAGAATAGAAAGGGACAACCGTAGAACAGAAAGGGACAACCGTAGAACAGAAAGGGACAACCGTAGAACAGAAAGGGACAACCGTGGAATAGAAAGGGACAACCGTAGAACAGAAAGGGACAACCGTAGAATAGAAATGGACAACCGTAGAACAGAAAGGGACAACCGTAGAACAGAAAGGGACAACCGTAGAACAGAAAGGGACAACCGTAGAATAGAAAGGGACAACCGTAGAATAGAAAGGGACAACCGTAGAATAGAAAGGGACAACCGTAGAACAGAAAGGGACAACCGTAGAACAGAAAGGGACAACCGTAGAACAGAAAGGGACAACGTAGAACAGAAAGGGACAACCGTAGAATAGAAAGGGGCAACCGTAGAACAGAAAGGGACAACCGTAGAACAGAAAGGGACAACCGTAGAATAGAAAGGGACAACCGTAGAATAGAAAGGGACAACCGTAGAACAGAAAGGGACAACCGTAGAACAGAAAGGGACAACCGTAGAACAGAAAGGGACAACCGTAGAACAGAAAGGGACAACCGTAGAATAGAAAGGGACAACCGTAGAATTGAAAGGGACAACCGTAGAACAGAAAGGGACAACCGTAGAATAGAAAGGGACAACCGTAGAACAGAAAGGGACAACCGTAGAATAGAAAGGGGCAACCGTAGAACAGAAAGGGACAACCGAAGAATAGAAAGGGACAACCGTAGAATTGAAAGGGACAACCGTAGAATTGAAAGGGACAACCGTAGAACAGAAAGGGACAACCGTAGAATAGAAAGGGGCAACCGTAGAACAGAAAGGGACAACCGTAGAATAGAAAGGGACAACCGTAGAATTGAAAGGGACAACCGTAGAACAGAAAGGGACAACCGTAGAACAGAAAGGGACAACCGTAGAACAGAAAGGGACAACCGTAGAATAGAAAGGGGCAACCGTAGAACAGAAAGGGACAACCGTAGAATAGAAAGGGACAACCGTAGAATTGAAAGGGACAACCGTAGAACAGAAAGGGGCAACCGTAGAACAGAAAGGGACAACCGTAGAATTGAAAGGGACAACCGTAGAACAGAAAGGGGCAACCGTAGAACAGAAAGGGACAACCGTAGAACAGAAAGGGACAACCGTAGAACAGAAAGGGACAACCGTAGAATTGAAAGGGACAACCGTAGAACAGAAAGGGACAACCGTAGAACAGAAAGGGACAACTGTAGAACAGAAAGGGACAACCGTAGAATAGAAAGGGACAACCGTAGAACAGAAAGGGACAACCGTAGAATAGAAAGGGACAACCGTAGAACAGAAAGGGACAACCGTAGAATAGAAAGGGACAACCGTAGAATAGAAAGGGACAACCGTAGAATAGAAAGGGACAACCGTAGAACAGAAAGGGACAACCGTAGAATAGAAAGGGACAACCGTAGAACAGAAAGGGACAACCGTAGAACAGAAAGGGACAACCGTAGAATAGAAAGGGACAACCGTAGAATAGAAAGGGACAACCGTAGAACAGAAAGGGACAACCGTAGAACAGAAAGGGACAACCGTAGAACAGAAAGGGACAACCGTAGAACAGAAAGGGGCAACCGTAGAATAGAAAGGGACAACCGTAGAACAGAAAGGGACAACCGTAGAACAGAAAGGGACAACCGTAGAATTGAAAGGGACAACCGTAGAATAGAAAGGGACAACCGTAGAATTGAAAGGGACAACCGTAGAACAGAAAGGGACAACCGTAGAACAGAAAGGGACAACCGTAGAACAGAAAGGGACAACCGTAGAACAGAAAGGGACAACCGTAGAACAGAAAGGGACAACCGTAGAATAGAAAGGGACAACCGTAGAATAGAAAGGGACAACCGTAGAATAGAAAGAGACAACCGTAGAATAGAAAGGGACAACCGTAGAACAGAAAGGGACAACCGTAGAACAGAAAGGGACAACCGTAGAACAGAAAGGGACAACCGTAGAACAGAAAGGGACAACCGTAGAATTGAAAGGGACAACCGTAGAACAGAAAGGGACAACCGTAGAATTGAAAGGGACAACCGTAGAATAGAAAGGGGCAACCGTAGAATAGAAAGGGACAACGTAGAACAGAAAGGGACAACCGTAGAATAGAAAGGGACAACCGTAGAACAGAAAGGGACAACCGTAGAATTGAAAGGGACAACCGTAGAATAGAAAGGGACAACCGTAGAATAGAAAGGGGCAACCGTAGAATAGAAAGGGACAACCGTAGAACAGAAAGGGACAACCGTATAACAGAAAGGGACAACCGTAGAATAGAAAGAGAAAACCGTAGAATAGAAAGAGGCAACCGTAGAACAGAAAGGGACAACCGTAGAACAGAAAGGGACAACCGTAGAACAGAAAGGGACAACCGTAGAACAGAAAGGGGCAACCGTAGAATAGAAAGGGACAACCGTAGAACAGAAAGGGACAACCGTAGAACAGAAAGGGACAACCGTAGAATTGAAAGGGACAACCGTAGAATAGAAAGGGACAACCGTAGAATTGAAAGGGACAACCGTAGAACAGAAAGGGACAACCGTAGAACAGAAAGGGACAACCGTAGAACAGAAAGGGACAACCGTAGAACAGAAAGGGACAACCGTAGAACAGAAAGGGACAACCGTAGAATAGAAAGGGACAACCGTAGAATAGAAAGAGACAACCGTAGAATAGAAAGGGACAACCGTAGAACAGAAAGGGACAACCGTAGAATAGAAAGGGACAACCGTAGAACAGAAAGGGACAACCGTAGAACAGAAAGGGACAACCGTAGAACAGAAAGGGACAACCGTAGAACAGAAAGGGACAACCGTAGAATTGAAAGGGACAACCGTAGAACAGAAAGGGACAACCGTAGAATTGAAAGGGACAACGTAGAATAGAAAGGGGCAACCGTAGAATAGAAAGGGACAACGTAGAACAGAAAGGGACAACCGTAGAATAGAAAGGGACAACCGTAGAACAGAAAGGGACAACCGTAGAATTGAAAGGGACAACCGTAGAATAGAAAGGGACAACCGTAGAATAGAAAGGGACAACCGTAGAATAGAAAGAGGCAACCGTAGAACAGAAAGGGACAACCGTAGAACAGAAAGGGACAACCGTAGAATTGAAAGGGACAACCGTAGAATAGAAAGGGACAACCGTAGAACAGAAAGGGACAACCGTAGAATTGAAAGGGACAACCGTAGAATAGAAAGGGACAACCGTAGAATAGAAAGGGACAACCGTAGAATAGAAAGAGGCAACCGTAGAACAGAAAGGGACAACCGTAGAACAGAAAGGGACAACCGTAGAATTGAAAGGGACAACCGTAGAATAGAAAGAGGCAACCGTAGAACAGAAAGGGACAACCGTAGAACAGAAAGGGACAACCGTAGAACAGAAAGGGACAACCGTAGAACAGAAAGGGGCAACCGTAGAATAGAAAGGGACAACCGTAGAACAGAAAGGGACAACCGTAGAACAGAAAGGGACAACCGTAGAATTGAAAGGGACAACCGTAGAATAGAAAGGGACAACCGTAGAATTGAAAGGGACAACCGTAGAACAGAAAGGGACAACCGTAGAACAGAAAGGGACAACCGTAGAACAGAAAGGGACAACCGTAGAACAGAAAGGGACAACCGTAGAACAGAAAGGGACAACCGTAGAACAGAAAGGGACAACCGTAGAATAGAAAGGGACAACCGTAGAATAGAAAGAGACAACCGTAGAATAGAAAGGGACAACCGTAGAACAGAAAGGGACAACCGTAGAATAGAAAGGGACAACCGTAGAACAGAAAGGGACAACCGTAGAACAGAAAGGGACAACCGTAGAACAGAAAGGGACAACCGTAGAACAGAAAGGGACAACCGTAGAATTGAAAGGGACAACCGTAGAACAGAAAGGGACAACCGTAGAATTGAAAGGGACAACGTAGAATAGAAAGGGGCAACCGTAGAATAGAAAGGGACAACGTAGAACAGAAAGGGACAACCGTAGAATAGAAAGGGACAACCGTAGAACAGAAAGGGACAACCGTAGAATTGAAAGGGACAACCGTAGAATAGAAAGGGACAACCGTAGAATAGAAAGGGACAACCGTAGAATAGAAAGAGGCAACCGTAGAACAGAAAGGGACAACCGTAGAACAGAAAGGGACAACCGTAGAATTGAAAGGGACAACCGTAGAATAGAAAGGGACAACCGTAGAACAGAAAGGGACAACCGTAGAATTGAAAGGGACAACCGTAGAATAGAAAGGGACAACCGTAGAATAGAAAGGGACAACCGTAGAATAGAAAGAGGCAACCGTAGAACAGAAAGGGACAACCGTAGAACAGAAAGGGACAACCGTAGAATTGAAAGGGACAACCGTAGAATAGAAAGGGGCAACCGTAGAATAGAAAGGGACAACGTAGAACAGAAAGGGACAACCGTAGAATAGAAAGGGACAACCGTAGAACAGAAAGGGACAACCGTAGAATTGAAAGGGACAACCGTAGAATAGAAAGGGACAACCGTAGAATAGAAAGGGGCAACCGTAGAATAGAAAGGGACAACCGTAGAACAGAAAGGGACAACCGTATAACAGAAAGGGACAACCGTAGAATAGAAAGGGACAACCGTAGAATAGAAAGAGGCAACCGTAGAACAGAAAGGGACAACCGTAGAACAGAAAGGGACAACCGTAGAACAGAAAGGGACAACCGTAGAACAGAAAGGGGCAACCGTAGAATAGAAAGGGACAACCGTAGAACAGAAAGGGACAACCGTAGAACAGAAAGGGACAACCGTAGAATTGAAAGGGACAACCGTAGAATAGAAAGGGACAACCGTAGAATTGAAAGGGACAACCGTAGAACAGAAAGGGACAACCGTAGAACAGAAAGGGACAACCGTAGAACAGAAAGGGACAACCGTAGAACAGAAAGGGACAACCGTAGAACAGAAAGGGACAACCGTAGAACAGAAAGGGACAACCGTAGAATAGAAAGGGACAACCGTAGAATAGAAAGAGACAACCGTAGAATAGAAAGGGACAACCGTAGAACAGAAAGGGACAACCGTAGAATAGAAAGGGACAACCGTAGAACAGAAAGGGACAACCGTAGAACAGAAAGGGACAACCGTAGAACAGAAAGGGACAACCGTAGAACAGAAAGGGACAACCGTAGAATTGAAAGGGACAACCGTAGAACAGAAAGGGACAACCGTAGAATTGAAAGGGACAACGTAGAATAGAAAGGGGCAACCGTAGAATAGAAAGGGACAACGTAGAACAGAAAGGGACAACCGTAGAATAGAAAGGGACAACCGTAGAACAGAAAGGGACAACCGTAGAATTGAAAGGGACAACCGTAGAATAGAAAGGGACAACCGTAGAATAGAAAGGGACAACCGTAGAATAGAAAGAGGCAACCGTAGAACAGAAAGGGACAACCGTAGAACAGAAAGGGACAACCGTAGAATTGAAAGGGACAACCGTAGAATAGAAAGGGACAACCGTAGAACAGAAAGGGACAACCGTAGAATTGAAAGGGACAACCGTAGAATAGAAAGGGACAACCGTAGAATAGAAAGGGACAACCGTAGAATAGAAAGAGGCAACCGTAGAACAGAAAGGGACAACCGTAGAACAGAAAGGGACAACCGTAGAATTGAAAGGGACAACCGTAGAATAGAAAGGGGCAACCGTAGAATAGAAAGGGACAACGTAGAACAGAAAGGGACAACCGTAGAATAGAAAGGGACAACCGTAGAACAGAAAGGGACAACCGTAGAATTGAAAGGGACAACCGTAGAATAGAAAGGGACAACCGTAGAATAGAAAGGGGCAACCGTAGAATAGAAAGGGACAACCGTAGAACAGAAAGGGACAACCGTATAACAGAAAGGGACAACCGTAGAATAGAAAGGGACAACCGTAGAATAGAAAGAGGCAACCGTAGAACAGAAAGGGACAACCGTAGAACAGAAAGGGACAACCGTAGAACAGAAAGGGACAACCGTAGAACAGAAAGGGGCAACCGTAGAATAGAAAGGGACAACCGTAGAACAGAAAGGGACAACCGTAGAATAGAAAGGGACAACCGTAGAACAGAAAGGGACAACCGTAGAATTGAAAGGGACAACCGTAGAATTGAAAGGGACAACCGTAGAATAGAAAGGGACAACCGTAGAATAGAAAGGGGCAACCGTAGAATAGAAAGGGACAACCGTAGAACAGAAAGGGACAACCGTATAACAGAAAGGGACAACCGTAGAATAGAAAGGGACAACCGTAGAATAGAAAGAGGCAACCGTAGAACAGAAAGGGACAACCGTAGAACAGAAAGGGACAACCGTAGAACAGAAAGGGACAACCGTAGAACAGAAAGGGGCAACCGTAGAATAGAAAGGGACAACCGTAGAACAGAAAGGGACAACCGTAGAATTGAAAGGGACAACCGTAGAATAGAAAGGGACAACCGTAGAATTGAAAGGGACAACCGTAGAACAGAAAGGGACAACCGTAGAACAGAAAGGGACAACCGTAGAACAGAAAGGGACAACCGTAGAACAGAAAGGGACAACCGTAGTACAGAAAGGGACAACCGTAGAATAGAAAGGGACAACCGTAGAATAGAAAGAGGCAACCGTAGAACAGAAAGGGACAACCGTAGAACAGAAAGGGACAACCGTAGAACAGAAAGGGACAACCGTAGAACAGAAAGGGGCAACCGTAGAATAGAAAGGGACAACCGTAGAACAGAAAGGGACAACCGTAGAACAGAAAGGGACAACCGTAGAATTGAAAGGGACAACCGTAGAATAGAAAGGGACAACCGTAGAATTGAAAGGGACAACCGTAGAACAGAAAGGGACAACCGTAGAACAGAAAGGGACAACCGTAGAACAGAAAGGGACAACCGTAGAACAGAAAGGGACAACCGTAGAATAGAAAGGGACAACCGTAGAATAGAAAGAGGCAACCGTAGAACAGAAAGGGACAACCGTAGAACAGAAAGGGACAACCGTAGAACAGAAAGGGACAACCGTAGAACAGAAAGGGGCAACCGTAGAATAGAAAGGGACAACCGTAGAACAGAAAGGGACAACCGTAGAACAGAAAGGGACAACCGTAGAATTGAAAGGGACAACCGTAGAATAGAAAGGGACAACCGTAGAATTGAAAGGGACAACCGTAGAACAGAAAGGGACAACCGTAGAACAGAAAGGGACAACCGTAGAACAGAAAGGGACAACCGTAGAACAGAAAGGGACAACCGTAGAACAGAAAGGGACAACCGTAGAACAGAAAGGGACAACCGTAGAATAGAAAGGGACAACCGTAGAATAGAAAGAGACAACCGTAGAATAGAAAGGGACAACCGTAGAACAGAAAGGGACAACCGTAGAATAGAAAGGGACAACCGTAGAACAGAAAGGGACAACCGTAGAACAGAAAGGGACAACCGTAGAACAGAAAGGGACAACCGTAGAACAGAAAGGGACAACCGTAGAATTGAAAGGGACAACCGTAGAACAGAAAGGGACAACCGTAGAATTGAAAGGGACAACCGTAGAATAGAAAGGGGCAACCGTAGAATAGAAAGGGACAACGTAGAACAGAAAGGGACAACCGTAGAATAGAAAGGGACAACCGTAGAACAGAAAGGGACAACCGTAGAATTGAAAGGGACAACCGTAGAATAGAAAGGGACAACCGTAGAATAGAAAGGGACAACCGTAGAATAGAAAGAGGCAACCGTAGAATTGAAAGGGACAACCGTAGAACAGAAAGGGACAACCGTAGAATTGAAAGGGACAACCGTAGAATAGAAAGGGGCAACCGTAGAATAGAAAGGGACAACGTAGAACAGAAAGGGACAACCGTAGAATAGAAAGGGACAACCGTAGAACAGAAAGGGACAACCGTAGAATTGAAAGGGACAACCGTAGAATAGAAAGGGACAACCGTAGAATAGAAAGGGGCAACCGTAGAATAGAAAGGGACAACCGTAGAACAGAAAGGGACAACCGTATAACAGAAAGGGACAACCGTAGAATAGAAAGGGACAACCGTAGAATAGAAAGAGGCAACCGTAGAACAGAAAGGGACAACCGTAGAACAGAAAGGGACAACCGTAGAACAGAAAGGGACAACCGTAGAACAGAAAGGGGCAACCGTAGAATAGAAAGGGACAACCGTAGAACAGAAAGGGACAACCGTAGAACAGAAAGGGACAACCGTAGAATTGAAAGGGACAACCGTAGAATAGAAAGGGACAACCGTAGAATTGAAAGGGACAACCGTAGAACAGAAAGGGACAACCGTAGAACAGAAAGGGACAACCGTAGAACAGAAAGGGACAACCGTAGAACAGAAAGGGACAACCGTAGAACAGAAAGGGACAACCGTAGAATAGAAAGGGACAACCGTAGAATAGAAAGAGGCAACCGTAGAACAGAAAGGGACAACCGTAGAACAGAAAGGGACAACCGTAGAACAGAAAGGGACAACCGTAGAACAGAAAGGGACAACCGTAGAATAGAAAGGGACAACCGTAGAATAGAAAGAGACAACCGTAGAATAGAAAGGGACAACCGTAGAACAGAAAGGGACAACTGTAGAACAGAAAGGGACAACCGTATAACAGAAAGGGACAACCGTAGAATAGAAAGGGACAACCGTAGAACAGAAAGGGACAACCGTAGAACAGAAAGGGACAACCGTAGAATAGAAAGGGACAACCGTAGAACAGAAAGGGACAACCGTAGAATAGAAAGGGACAACCGTAGAACAGAAAGGGACAACCGTAGAACAGAAAGGGACAACCGTAGAATTGAAAGGGACAACCGTAGAATAGAAAGGGGCAACCGTAGAATAGAAAGGGACAACGTAGAACAGAAAGGGACAACCGTAGAATAGAAAGGGACAACCGTAGAACAGAAAGGGACAACCGTAGAATTGAAAGGGACAACCGTAGAATAGAAAGGGACAACCGTAGAATAGAAAGGGGCAACCGTAGAATAGAAAGGGACAACCGTAGAATAACTTTTGACTGCCACTTGAAAAATATGCATAATAGATTAGGACGAAATATTTAGCTTATTGTTACGGCTACAATGCGCCATTCTTTTTTTTGTTGATATTTACAAATGTGGTGTTGAACTTCCAGCGAGTTTGTCACTCTCTTACCACGTTATCTACTCTGGTCCACGACCAAGCTTTCCGTTCTATTACCTTACATACCACATCAAGAGTGCATCCCCTATATACAACCTTGCTGACCTGTTATGTGAGTTGAACGCGCTGTGAACCAGTATCAAGTACAGTCCTATATATAGTATTATTTGTTTGTATTATCTTTCTAGCTTCTGGAAGACATTGGAATTTTCCCTCAAATCAAAAGGTTCGCTGGGACTAGTGCTGGAGCAATGACAGCTGCTTTGTTAGCTGTAGGATATAAATCTACAGAAATTGAAGAATCTCTAGGTCAAGACTTGTCTAAAATATTTCTAGGTAAGTTCATTATCTATAAATCTGTATAATTAAGCATCTTTAAGATAAATATAAAAGCAAAGTACTTGATGGTTCACTTTGAATATTAGAAATGACACAATTTTAAACCAAAGACAAATTACCAATTAAAATGAACAGGACAAAACATCACAATCAGGATAAATAGCACCATTCAGTCATAAACATCAGAAGAAGAAAAATGGCGAAATAGCGTATGTCCGTGTATATCAATGTGGTCAACGTACCATGATCTATGTATGATAAATCGTCTTCTTTTTTGTGTTGAATGATTTGAGGTGAAATATAATTGCGTCTTTTTGTTGACATACTTACAATTTTGATGTCAACCTCTGCGCAGTTGGATAGAAGTTCAACTTATGTGATATAAGTCAGTCATGATTGAATACTGAATATTGTGGGCAAAAATTGTAACACATTTCAGCATGTTTTGATAGATGACGCATCGCTTTAGTTTTCCTAATAGTTCTTTTCCAGTTTTAACAATAATAAATAAAGATATACAAAGAAAATATCTTTCTGGCTATATTTATCTTGAGATGTCACGTTTCAATACATTTCAAGAATGAATCAAACGATACTAAATTAACGCTCTATATAATAAAATTGGATTTAAATAATGTATGTAATATAACGATTTTTTTTTACACTAAAACGATTTGCAAATTTCTGATGGGTTTTCTTACATATACCATACTAATCACCCTTTGTTTATCTTTACGAAATGTACATGTGTCAGGTAGATGCTAGTCTGCAGTCGATATAATAATAGTATACTTTTGTTGTCAGTGATCCTGCAAAGATTGATAGATTGTTATTGAAGATCAAGCAGTATTTCAGTTTTATTCATGAAAAAAACAAGCTGACTGGTACTCAATAAAAAAGTGGCGGGAGTTAAACTAATTGTTTTGACCCAAGTGTGTTCCACATAGTACAGTGCCAACCATCACATATAACTGAGTGAGTAGAGTTGTTGTACAGCATGCTGAGTCCTTATCGCCTTTTTCCGGAGCACCTGAGTTCACCCCGTTTTGTTAGTATAGTTTGTGCTGCTCAATCGTTAGTTTTCTGTGTAGTATTATGACGATAATTGTTTGTCTTTTTGTACTTTCTTTCCTTTTTGGCCATTGTTTTGTCTGTTCTTTGAATTATAACATATGGTTACCCCTTTGGTATCTTTAAACTTTTCTTCAGCCATGATATATTTAATCTTCGCGAGGCAGAATTTGCAATATGTATGATATAAGATATATAAACGATAGCTGATGGCCTTACCCATCACATAGCTGATGGCCTTACCCATCACATAGCTGATGGCCTTACCCATCACATAGCTGATGGCCTTACCCATCACATAGCTGATGGCCTTACCCATCACATACATATTTGATAGTGCGCAAAACCATATAATATTTTATACCTTTTTATTTTATCATGGGGGAACATTATTAATGGATCGTGTCCTATTATATTTTACGATTTCCTGATACATAAATATGTGTCTAATTTTGTGTTTGGGTACGCCATGCTCCTTACACGTGATAGAATCATGGCAGCCACTTGTAATGAACAAAAGTTTACTAGGAATTCTCGATTGTTGTCTGCTACAAGGCAAACATTTCTAACACTTTTTTATTATCTACTCCCCTTTCTTTTGTAGCAATCAAACCTTCTGCCCACGTGTTCATCCCAATCTCGTCAAGTCTGTTTTGTAAACTTATGCTTGCAGATATTGTTTTATGTTTGGTAGGCGGGTGACGCGGAGCTAATCGTTGCGACCATGACATATAAGAAAGTTCTAATTTGTCAGAAGATTTCCATAAACAATTTCACTCTTTTAACATTAATACAAAGCACATATAGATTATAATTCGACGGCTGTTTCAAGTTTATAGAAGAAATGTGTTATTTAAGTAATTTCTGAAGTGAATATGATACCACTCCGTCTTGGATGATGTTTATGTCTCAAGTAACCTAGACATAAAATGATTTTTATAAATTTGAAATGTCCCAGTTACGGGATAATGTGCAATTGTCGATATAAATCATACTCCTATTACCTGTAGCACTTTAAAACGTGTGTACAATTAAATGTTTTATTATATAATATGCATATCAATGAAGTTGTATTTTGCTCTCTCTCTAAGTTAATAATAAATTTGTTCACGCCACGATATAGCTGAACTATTGCTAAAGTTGGCTTTAAACACCAATTAATCAATCAATCATGTATTTTGTTCTGTATCCAATCAAAAACAGTGACAGATGCTGTTGCAAGTGAATTACTAACATAATACCCCATACATTCCATCTTTTATCACAATGTAATAAAAAGTTTTGTCAGACAGCAAAGATGGTCAGACGACACTTGTTAATATATGCGACCCCCAACAGTACACTCACTTGTCAATGAAACGCCTAACAGTTAGACATAATTTGTTTTCAAACCTTTCGAATAGAACGGTAACCCGCCTTATATTTATGAATTGGTCACACAATCCCTCCTAGTTCATAAGTATGGGGTAGGTTACTAATGAAACGTAGATATCAAATTTAGTGCGCACAACGCGTTTCTGGAATAACCTTCATCAGGTACGCTCGAAATCGAACATCTATCGTGATCAAGATAACAAGGAACAAATGTCGATCATCGATGCGTCGTGCGCAATAAATTTGATATCAACGTTTTTATTTTTATCAAAGACTTTGATATTGTCTTTTTCAAAACGTTTAGACAAACGGTTCCCAAATAAAAACAATACAAATAAACGGTAGAGAATACCGAAGGGGCCATCAAAAATGGACAATCCAGAGAAACTGGCAACATAGGGTATGAAGAAAAACAAAACAACACAATATATGTTGGACACCACCATACGCAAACAAACACAAATAACGTAAATAAGACATGAGCCTACAAACAACTGGAAGTTAAGACGAATCGAACATCGTTTTTATCAGTGAGTATTTTTATTTATTTCAGATGCGTCATTCGGAATTCTTAGCCTTTTACCCAATTTATTGACCGGTTATGGTTGGAACCCAGGAAATAGAATATACCAGTGGTTCGGCCAAGCTCTTGCCAAAAAAGCAAATGGTAATGCTGATCTCACTTTTTTACAGGTAATTAAAAATAATTGTGAAAACAATACATTAAACAATAGAAACAATATATATATAGAATTTAATATATGCATGTGACAAAACATAAAAATATATCTATAATAATTATGTTGTGAGAGCAACCATACTAGTACAATACACTCAGCAATCATCTAGTTGAAATTAGATGTGCTCCATCTTTTATTAGCTTTACACAATACATGTTAATATATGGCAAAAAATTAAAACTCCATCACACAACTAATTTTGAAAAAATTGACAATTTGAATTATATGTACATTGTATATATATTTTAAAAGCTTGTCTCGAAGCCTTAACTACTGTTGATATATTATATATAGCCTTTATGAATTATATTTTTCAAAGATACAATAAGAAATGTCATAATTTTAATAACATCTCCAAAGAACAAGGATCAAAAATACCCTTTTTGACTAAATATCTGTATGTGTAAATTATATGTGTATGTGATATCTTTACAACAGTAAAATCAAAGATATATGCTTCACCCTTCACAAATAGACGTAAAGGGTCATCATCCACAGACTCGTTCTTCTTTAGCACTTTTGGTAATGTTATCTGTATAATGAATGAATGAGGCAAAGACTGTGGGAAAGTTAAATGAAATAAGACTCCAAAATTTGTACACTATTAAGTACTTAGATCTTACACTAAACTAGTTATCTATGTTTTTATTCTAGCTTTATGAATCTACAGGAAAGGAACTGTGTATTGTTGTAACGAATCTTAATCACATGATAGAAGAATATTGCCATGTAAAAACTACACCCGATATGCCAATCAGACTTGCCGTTCGTATGTCTATGTCAATACCAGGTTAAAATCTTAATAATAATTGTTTGATCAAAGATTCTGAACAAATTTACTTTCTTTAGAAATACGTATTGATCTTTTAACTAACACCATTTAAATAAATATCGGTATAAAAACAGAAAAAAAAACGGTTTTCTTATAGATCAAGTCATCATGATGAAACATATAACTAAGGAATAAAGAGACGAATTCAGTCAAAAGAGAAATGTTTGACATATAATACTTCATTCTATCCCTTGAACCTATAGATTTCCATTACAATGTTTCATAATAAAATATAATATATGTGTCCAAATTATTGTGCTTTAATTCCGCCACTTTCCATTAATGTGTCTGCATTAAGTCTGGTAAGATAATGTATACGTGTCTGGCGTGTCTGCATTAAGTCTGGTAAGATAATGTATACGTGTGTCTGGCGTGTCTGCATTAAGTCTGGTAAGATAATGTATACGTGTGTCTGGCGTGTCTGCATTAAGTCTGGTAAGATAATGTATACGTGTGTCTGGCGTGTCTGCATTAAGTCTGGTAAGATAATGTATACGTGTGTCTGGCATGTCTGCATTAAGTCTGGTAAGATAATGTATACGTGTGTCTGGCGTGTCTGCATTAAGTCTGGTAAGATAATGTATACGTGTGTCTGGCGTGTCTGCATTAAGTCTGGTAAGATAATGTATACGTGTGTCTGGCGTGTCTGCATTAAGTCTGGTAAGATAATGTATACGTGTGTCTGGCGTGTCTGCATTAAGTCTGGTAAGATAATGTATACGTGTGTCTGGCGTGTCTGCATTAAGTTTGGTAAGATAATGTATAAGTGTGTCTGGCGTATTGGTTTACTCTCTGTTTCTACGAATTGTGTATTCCATTTTGGAGCTGTTCCGACAGTGTGGTAGTTTTTGTTTTTTTATTTAATTACGGAATCAAATTTTGTATGTTAAATATTCTTTACCCAAAGATGTAAGTGATAACTTGTAAGTTATACTAGAGATTTTATTGCTCAAATACTAGTTCTGAATTTTATAATTTACATGCTTATTATTCAACCATTATACATTATTTTTCTCTGTTTAGCAGTTTGAGGGGCCGTAGTGACCGCGATTGTATGATTGTTAGATCTACATATGTAATCAGTGTTCTTCACTGCTAAGGTGATGTGTTCGAATCCTGCCCTTGGTGAGGTTTATTTTCCACCACTTTATGTAAAATTTATCATCGGCTTACGGTATCTATGGTTTTCTCCGGATACTCCACAATATGACAAAAACATGTTAGACGTGGCGCTAAACATTAATATCACTTATTAAATTTGATCAGTCTTGTTCTATAGATTCCTATTCTAACTGTCATTAAATCCGTAGTATATAGCTTCCAATTATAACTGTCATTAAATCCGTAGTATATAGCTTCCAATTATAACTGTCATTAAATCCGTAGTATATAGCTTCCAATTCTAACTGTCATTAAATCCGTAGTATATAGCTTCCAATTCTAACTGTCATTAAATCCGTAGTATATAGCTTCCAATTCTAACTGTCATTAAATCCGTAGTATATAGCTTCCAATTCTAACTGTCATTAAATCCGTAGTGTATAGCTTCCAATTCTAACTGTCATGAAATCCGTAGTATATAGCTACCAATTCTAACTGTCAATAAATCCGTAGTATATAGCTTCCAATTCTAACTGTCATTAAATCCGTAGTATATAGCTTCCAATTCTAACTGTCATTAAATCCGTAGTATATAGCTTCCAATTCTAACTGTCATTAAATCCGTAGTATATAGCTTCCTATTCTAGCCGTCATTAAATCCGTAGTATATGGCTTCCAATTCTAACTGTCATTAAATCCGTAGTATATAGCTTCCAATTCTAACTGTCATTAAATCCGTAGTATATAGCTTCCTATTCTAACTGTCATTAAATCCGTAGTATATAGCTTCCTATTCTAACTGTCATTAAATCCGTAGTATATAGCTTCCTATTTTAACTGTCATCAAATCCGTAGTATATAGCTTCCTATTCTAACTGTCATTAAATCCGTAGTATATAGCTTCCTATTCTAACTGTCATTAAATCCGTAGTATATATCTTCCAATTCTAACTGTCATTAAATCCGTAGTATATAGCTTCCAATTCTAACTGTCATTAAATCCGTAGTATATAGCTTCCAATTCTAACTGTCATTAAATCCGTAGTACATAGCTTCCAATTCTAACTGTCATTAAATCCGTAGTATATAGCTTTCTATTCTAACTATCATTAAATCCGTAGTATATAGCTTCCAATCCTAACTGTCATTAAATCCGTAGTATATATCTTCCAATTCTAACTGTCATTAAATCCGTAGTATATAGCTTCCAATTCTAACTGTCATTAAATCCGTAGTATATAGCTTCCAATTCTAACTATCATTAAATCCGTAGTACATAGCTTTCAATTCTAACTGTCATTAAATCCGTAGTATATAGCTTTCTATTCTAACTGTCATTAAATCCGTAGTATATAGCTTCCAATCCTAACTGTCATTAAATCCGTAGTATATAGCTTCCAATTCGAGTTTTGTTTGTTACAGCAATTTAATGTTCACTTATGCTGTAGTATTTAGCCTCTGTTTCTTTGATGTACTGACAATGTGGTATTTTTGTCTTATGTCATAGGGATGTTCCAGGCTACAAACTATACTGAAAATGGAGAAACAAATACCTATGTTGATGGAGGTGTACTGTGTAATTTCCCAATACATTGTTTTGATGGTACGTAAAATAATGTGCAAGCTAAAACCCCATTTTCAAAAACTTCATCAATTTTGTTTTTCAAACTGGCATTAGATATATTTAAAAATCGAAAAATAGATTAATTCTCTTACGTGGAGACACATAATTTACCAACTTAATCAAATCCATATATCCGCCTTTTAACAAAACTATTGCAATTTTGTACCCCTCATGACAATAATTTTTCATCCGAAAATCCTATTTACCAAACGTGAGAAGTATCGTCAGACTTGATATTTTAAATTGTTGTCTTCAGATTTATAATCTTGGGCTGTGGTCGTTTTGTGGCCCATCGTATTTCGGAAATGGTAAGTGTTACAATGGTTTGACCAATATTACAGAATAAACGTTAGAGAGACAGAAGGGGATATCAAGTATTAACTATCTATAGAGACAGAAGGGGATATCAAGTATTAACTATCTATAGAGACAAGGGGATAACAAGTATTAACTATCTATAGAGACAGAAGGGGATATCAAGTATTAACTATCTATAGAGACAGAAGGGGATATCAAGTATTAACTATCTATAGAGATAGAAGGGGATATCAAGTATTAACTATCTATAGAGACAGAAGGGGATATCAAGTATTAACTATCTATAGAGACAAGGGGATATCAAGTATTAACTATCTATAGAGACAGAAGGGGATATCAAGTATTAACTATCTATAGACAGAAGGGGATATCAAGTATTAACTATCTATAGAGACGTAAGGGGATATCAAGTATTAACTATCTATAGAGACATAAGGGGATATCAAGTATTAACTATCTATAGAGACAGAAGGGGATATCAAGTATTAACTATCTATAGAGACAGAAGGGGATATCAAGTATTAACTATCTATAGAGACAGAAGGGGATATCAAGTATTAACTATCTATAGAGACAGAAGGGGATATCAAGTATTAACTATCTATAGAGACATGGGGATATCAAGTATTAACTATCTATAGAGACATAAGGGGATATCAAGTATTAACTATCTATAGAGACATCAGGGGATATCAAGTATTAACTATCTATAGAGACATAAGGGGATATCAAGTATTAACTATCTATAGAGACAGAAGGGAATATCAAGTATTAACTATCTATAGAGACAAGGGGATATCAAGTATTAAATATCTATAGAGACAGAAGGGGATATCAAGTATTAACTATCTATAGAGACAGAAGGGGATATCAAGTATTAACTATCTATAGAGACATAAGGGGATATCAAGTATTAACTATCTATAGAGACGTAAGGGGATATCAAGTATTAACTATCTATAGAGACATAAGGGGATATCAAGTAT
Source organism: Bathymodiolus brooksi (assembly GCA_963680875.1). Lineage (NCBI taxonomy): Eukaryota > Metazoa > Mollusca > Bivalvia > Mytilida > Modiolidae > Bathymodiolus > Bathymodiolus brooksi. Next base: position 33,722,700 of record OY804575.1, read on the forward strand.
TAACTATCTATAGAGACAGAAGGGGATATCAAGTATTAACTATCTATAGAGACAGAAGGGGATATCAAGTATTAACTATCTATAGAGACAGAAGGGGATATCAAGTATGAACTATCTATAGAGACATAAGGGGATATCAAGTATTAACTATCTATAGAGACAAAAGGGGATATCAAGTATTAACTATCTATAGAGACATAAGGGGATATCAAGTATTAACTATCTATAGAGACAGAAGGGAATATCAAGTATTAACTATCTATAGAGACAAGGGGATATCAAGTATTAAATATCTATAGAGACAGAAGGGGATATCAAGTATTAACTATCAATAGAGACAGAAGGGGATATCAAGTATTAACTATCTATAGAGACATAAGGGGATATCAAGTATTAACTATCTATAGAGACATAAGGGGATATCAAGTATTAACTATCTATAGAGACAGAAGGGGATATCAAGTATTAACTATCTATAGAGACAGAAGGGGATATCAAGTATTAACTATCTATAGAGACAGAAGGGGATATCAAGTATTAACTATCTATAGAGACAGAAGGGGATATCAAGTATTAACTATCTATAGAGACAGAAGGGGATATCAAGTATTAACTATCTATAGAGACATAAGGGGATATCAAGTATTAACTATCTATAGAGACAGAAGGGGATATCAAGTATTAACTATCTATAGAGACAGAAGGGGATATCAAGTATTGACTATCTATAGAGACAGAAGGGGATATCAAGTATTAATTATCTATAGAGACAGAAGGGGATATCAAGTACTAACTATCTATAGAGACAGTCAACATTGAGAACAAGACATAGAACGAAGACGAACAAAGCAAATATATTTTTTAAAAACGCTGAAACAATACTCCACGGGTAAGCATCCTACCCCCTAGATACCAGTATTTGATCTCAGTCCTCAATGTATCATGATTCGCGGTGGAGCAACACATACCAATTCTAATTTTTGGGTTGACGAAGCCGGGGATTGAACTCGCGGTCTGCCAAATTCGAGGCAAGCTAACAGGCCATTACACCATACAAGTGGTAAGGTTGTATGGGTAACATTCTTATTATTCTTTTAAGAAGTTAACATTGTACATTTGAAGCTGAATGGCTTTAGAGTATACATTTGTAATTGTAAATAGTTATTGTTTTATGGAATAATAGGATGGTGGTTGTCAATGAAGCAAGGAGATAGTTTTCTTGAAAAATTACAGCCATTAGATGATATTCCACAGCTGTTAGCAAGAAAGAATCGTTTTGAATTTAACTCCAGCATCAACAAGACCCTTGGACTTTTGTTGGTACGTAAAACTAGGAACATTTCAACTCGAGTCTAATTATCGGATTTCCGACAAAACAAGTCATTTAATGCGCTAGTTCCGTACGTTAATTTATCAGTAATATTTAAAAATAAGATGCCTTTCTATTTATTGACCATACTATTTTATCAAAATGTTCAAGCAGTAAAGTTTTATGTTATGATACCTATATACACAAATTCTTTCATACCCAAGAATGGTTGAACCGTAGCTACGTTCTCAAATTACAAGCCGTCAAAATTTAGTATGGACAAAGATCTGAACCTGCGCAGACTAAACCCATTCAAAACAGACATAAACATTGTACGTCACAATTTTAAAAACCAATCACAACAAACTGACCTGCGCAAACACTTTCCAGGGGAAACCTACACAACGACGTCAAATACGATGAACCAATCGCTAAGGGAGAATAATACGTAATGCCCTAACTGATCAATCGTAACTACTCGGCCATTCTCGCTACCCTGCAAATAACCTGGTATGCATTAGGCGTATAAATCGCACTACTTTTCACATGTCAGTTACATGAAAGTTTAATAAAGTTATATTTTAAACAATTTTCTATATTTCAATTAAAGTTTTAATTAGTTTTGCATGATTAGATTTTACTTAGTATGTCTTCCATATTGGATGTTCGTGGACTATATTTTTGTGCGGCTTAACTTAATTTAAGTTCCGGCAAACAATTTAAGAAGAATTTCTACTATGTACGTACGAGGTTATTTGTAGGGTAGCGAGAATGGCCGAGTAGTTACGATTGCTAACTGATGTGCGCAATGAAGGGAATTCCCATTCAAAGTATAAATAAATGAAACCAAGTTTTACTATACAGATTTCAACATACAAATTCAATCAATCAATGATAAATACTTACAAAGCGCGATCACAGGCACTCGGGTACCCTCTGTGATTTTCGTTATTTTCATTAAAATTAAATATTTTCCCTTTTAGTGCCTCTATTCTAACCTTCTCTTCGCAAAATCACCTAATTTTGACGTATTTTACACATTTGGATACAACCCATTTTTTCTACAAATACTATAATATCAACTGTGAGCGCGATAAGAAAATCAAAATGAATTATATCCAGTAATAAAGCTTCCTCCGAAGTTAACATTCACGTGAACGCAAAATTGGTTTTTTCATCATGACGTACGATGTTTGTTTGAAGTGGGAATTTCCAAGGTCATGTTTGCGCAGGTCGGTTTACTCGTCCATGCATTGTCCATACTGAATTTTGACGGCTTGTAAAGAATAACTTAGTACATGTGTATGTGATATAATATGAAAATGTAGTAATGTACATTTTTACACTTTTCTTTTGTAATTTTCTAGTATATTTTATATGGTTTGTTCGGGTGTATTCTTTCCAACTAGATTTTAAAACTGCTTTAGAATCACAGGTTTTGTGTAGATTTGTTGTATCTGTAATAACATCTAGCTACTATTGTCACATAATGTGTAATATGAGTGTGTAACACAAGTTTTGTAGCTCTGTTAGATTTGACGTACAAGTTAGTGTATCATTATTTGATGATAACTTTGGGGTCATTCAACGTTCAAACGAACTAAAACATTACAATGTTGTATTAACTTAAATTTAAGCATACAATAGTGGTTAGTCTGTTGGTGTTTAAATCATTTAAAGTATTGCTTATGTGAAGTACATTTAAGTCATCTCCTTATTTTTCAGTATGCTGATTCGGAATCGGACGTTTTTAGATTTATTTTGGAGAAAAGAATAGGAGCAAATTCGGCTAAATTTCCAGATACAAAACTTGCCAGGTATTGAATAGTCATATCATATGCCTGATATGGACACAATGACGCTTCTTCGTTCAGAAGAAAAGATCAATTTGCACTTTTCGTTAAGACATTTGTTATTTTGTCATTCTTTGTTAAAAGAGTTCATTTGTTGCTATTAATTTTCTTAAATAAAATTTGAAAACTTTCCATGGGATAACATGTTTTGTGACTTCATTAACAGAATCTATTAATTTGATACTATTTAATATAAATCGTCATTTTCCTTTAATATAATGATTAAAAATCTATTAAGTGTTTATTATTTTTGATATGATCGGTTGACTTCCTTTTAAGTATATATTTATATATTGGTTTTATTATCTTCAACGGTGTAAATGTAAGAAAAGCTATAAAAATGTTTATTATGAGAATCTAATCTACTGTTAAGGAGACTAATTTTAAATACTTGTTTTGAGGGCAAATATAACCTACTTTATACAAGTGGCATACATACCATAGACACATCCATATACTAACCCCAAAATAAATCTGGATATCAACTTTTTTTGCGCACGAAATCAGTGCCTGTCACCACAAAAGTTATGAGTTCGAACCCCGCTCATAGCAAGGTGCACTCGATACAACATTATGTGATAACATTTGGCTGTGACTTGCGACATGTCCATGGCATTTCCCCGGTACTCCGGTTTCCTCCACCAATGAAACTGACCGCAACAATGTAGCTAAAATATTGTTCACGTTAAACACCATAGCCATACTGCGCACGACGCGTTTCTGGAACAGCCTTCATCCGGTACGCTCAGTCAAAAGATTAGGAAGCCAAATAATTATGCATAAAATGTCACTACACAGTCGGCAATATAATAGATAGTTTGGATATCTCTTATAATTCTATTCTATAATTAAAAGTAGAGGAACATTATTCTTTAAAATATATCACTATATTGAAACTTTAGCTTGCTCAATATTCAGACAACTTTTCAATACGCCGATGAATTGGTCATGGTTGTTATATGCCGTCCGATCGTTGGCTTGTGTTAAATCATGTGGAATGTTGAACAAAACACGAAACGTGAAAGTTACTGCAGGAAAAATTCAGTAATTCCATCAAACATTAAATTTGTGGTAAAGAAAAAAACTTTCGTACAATAAATTAAAGTCAATGATTAAATTGTATGTATAAGTGGAAAGAAAAGTACCCACAATGCATTAGTTTCTAGATTTGTTATTTTTTATAGAAAGAAGCTTGAAAAGAAAAAGGATCAAGAAAAGGCCAAACAAGAACACAGACGAGTAACGTTAGCTGTAGATGCTTTCTTAAAGGTATGATTGTTGCAGATGTCTTAAAGGTATGATTGTTGTAGATGTCTTAAAGGTTTGATTGTTGTAGATGTCTTAAAGGTATGATTGTTGTAGATGTCTTAAAGGTATGATTGTTGTAGATGTCTTAAAGGTATGATTGTTATAGATGTCTTAAAGGTATGATTGTTGTAGATGTCTTAAAGGTATGATTGTTATAGATGTCTTAAAGGTATGATTGTTATAGATGTCTTAAAGGTATGATTGTTATAGATGTCTTAAAGGTATGATTGTTATAGATGTCTTAAAGGTATGATTGTTGTAGATGTCTTAAAGGTTTGATTGTTATAGATGTCTTAAAGGTATGATTGTTGTAGATGTCTTAAAGGTATGATTGTTATAGATGTCTTAAAGGTATGATTGTTATAGATGTCTTAAAGGTATGATTGTTATAGATGTCTTAAAGGTTTGATTGTTATAGATGTCTTAAAGGTATGATTGTTATAGATGTCTTAAAGGTATGATTGTTATAGATGTCTTAAAGGTATGATTGTTATAGATGTCTTAAAGGTATGATTGTTATAGATGTCTTAAAGGTATGATTGTTGTAGATGTCTTAAAGGTATGATTGTTATAGATGTCTTAAAGGTATGATTGTTATAGATGTCTTAAAGGTATGATTGTTGTAGATGTCTTAAAGGTTTGATTGTTATAGATGTCTTAAAGGTATGATTGTTGTAGATGTCTTAAAGGTATTATTGTTATAGATGTCTTAAAGGTATGATTGTTGTAGATGTCTTAAAGGTATGATTGTTATAGATGTCTTAAAGGTATGATTGTTGTAGATGTCTTAAAGGTATTATTGTTATAGATGTCTTAAAGGTATGATTGTTATAGATGTCTTAAAGGTATGATTGTTATAGATGTCTTAAAGGTATGATTGTTATAGATGTCTTAAAGGTATGATTGTTATAGATGTCTTAAAGGTATGATTGTTATAGATGTCTTAAAGGTATGATTGTTATAGATGTCTTAAAGGTATGATTGTTATAGATGTCTTAAAGGTATGATTGTTGTAGATGTCTTAAAGGTTTGATTGTTATAGATGTCTTAAAGGTATGATTGTTGTAGATGTCTTAAAGGTATGATTGTTATAGATGTCTTAAAGGTATGATTGTTATAGATGTCTTAAAGGTATGATTGTTATAGATGTCTTAAAGGTATTATTGTTATAGATGTCTTAAAGGTATGATTGTTATAGATGTCTTAAAGGTATGATTGTTGTAGATGTCTTAAAGGTATGATTGTTATAGATGTCTTAAAGGTATGATTGTTATAGATGTCTTAAAGGTATGATTGTTATAGATGTCTTAAAGGTATGATTGTTATAGATGTCTTAAAGGTATGATTGTTACAGATGTCTTAAAGGTATGATTGTTATAGATGTCTTAAAGGTATGATTGTTATAGATGTCTTAAAGGTATGATTGTTGTAGATGTCTTAAAGGTATGATTGTTATAGATGTCTTAAAGGTATGATTGTTACAGATGTCTTAAAGGTATGATTGTTATAGATGTCTTAAAGGTTTGATTGTTACAGATGTCTTAAAGGTATGATTGTTATAGATGTCTTAAAGGTATGATTGTTATAGATGTCTTAAAGGTATGATTGTTGTAGATGTCTTAAAGGTATGATTGTTATAGATGTCTTAAAGGTATGATTGTTATAGATGTCTTAAAGGTATGATTGTTATAGATGTCTTAAAGGTATGATTGTTATAGATGTCTTAAAGGTATGATTGTTATAGATGTCTTAAAGGTATGATTGTTATAGATGTCTTAAAGGTATGATTGTTATAGATGTCTTAAAGGTATGATTGTTATAGATGTCTTAAAGGTATGATTGTTATAGATGTCTTAAAGGTTTGATTGTTACAGATGTCTTAAAGGTATGATTGTTACAGATGTCTTAAAGGTATGATTGTTATAGATGTCTTAAAGGTATGATTGTTATAGATGTCTTAAAGGTATGATTGTTATAGATGTCTTAAAGGTATGATTGTTATAGATGTCTTAAAGGTTTGATTGTTACAGATGTCTTAAAGGTATGATTGTTATAGATGTCTTAAAGGTATGATTGTTATAGATGTCTTAAAGGTATGATTGTTATAGATGTCTTAAAGGTATGATTGTTATAGATGTCTTAAAGGTATGATTGTTATAGATGTCTTAAAGGTTTGATTGTTACAGATGTCTTAAAGGTATGATTGTTATAGATGTCTTAAAGGTATGATTGTTATAGATGTCTTAAAGGTATGATTGTTATAGATGTCTTAAA